>CM025854.1:18547959-18641328 GCA_003952965.2 Morella rubra
TCTTGTCAGGCAAGATGTTTGGTACATGCTTCGAATTGAAGCTATAAACCTGAAAAAGCTTTTACAGGAGTCAGATAGAATTCGTTTTGTGTTAGGCCCTTGACGACTGATTTCTGTGCAAGTTATTCCTGACTATATTGATTTCGCACAAGTTCCTGTGACTAGAGTATTGGTTGTGAAGGGTTGGGGGTAAAGAGCCATAGCTTATAGACTTTGAGATCAGGTCTTTTTACCTTTGAACCCTGGTGGCTTCATACACTTATTGTAAAGCTGGCCTGGTTGCAATGATATTTATCTGGTTTATTTTTGTTTCTTACGAGTCTAATAACAAATATTGTCATAGTAATAATTATTTACTACAAAGGTTGCCTCTAGTCTTCAAGCTCTGCATATGATGTTCCATGAGACCACTTTTTCTTTTTTCTTTTTTCTCTATCGTTGGCATCTAATAATACTAAATCTCTGTTGGCGAAGACATTGTCAAATGAAGCTTAAGCCAAGTTAAGAAATTTCGAGTACACACCCTTATTGACTGTGTTTGTGGCTGAGAGGACCTTAGGGGGCAACCTTAGATTGTGGTTGGTAACTCGGCCTGGGTAAACAAGAACTTCTTGCGAAAAAAATTGTGATTATTAGCTCATTCAGAAACAGTAGCAGCTATAGATTTAAGGAGTGACCAATTTATCTTCAGCTCCCATCCATGTCCTCCTAGTCTCTGCGTGGAAAGCAACTGGACCAAATTTGTCCCATTTGAGCTACATTTTCCAGGCACAATTATATATCTTTATACCAGAGATATGAAAAATACTAACAAATGGATCGAACAAGTTGGAAGCTCTACTAAAACTTCAGACGGTGAGTCATGGACTCAGTAAGCACATTTAACTTAAACTAGCATGTAGTTGTAGCTGGCCAAAAAGAAAATACCTTATTGCGGAAATGAGAATAACTGTATATAAATAAATAATTTACTAAATAATGCATAAAGAAAGCTGATAAAAAATTTACCCCGTCGAATATCCTTCTGTATTTTATGTAAAAAAATAAATAAACATCTTTGACTCTCAACAGTAACTCTGCTTAACCTCCAGAGTTAGTATTGTGCAGTCCCATACGCCTCCTCTTTTCGGGACTTCTAAAACCCTATCAACTCAGCCTTGTGCTCAAGTTCGATAGAGTTAGCACTGCACCCCAGGAGGTCACACCCTCGTTATGGTTCATTTGTCTCCCAGTATGCTAGGTACGGTACCCAACTTTCTCACTGTAGATTGGTCATTTCCAGAGGGAGGTCAAAGCTTTAAAAAGAAAATCCAGCATACTTGCCAACTATGCAACTGTACACTTTTTATAACAGCTACATGCTAATTGCTAAGACATCTCTTATTCAAATGCATCATTCCAATTTTCAAACCATCTCAAGAATCACAATGGAAAAGATGTGTGACATCTTTATACGAGGAGGAGGCTTTTATTGTCCGGGTCGTCATAAATGATGTTATGATCGTCCTGATCATCCTCACAATATGAAAATAAAACTCAAAAGCAGTGCTCCATTAAAGTAAGAGTCTTTTAAGTTAGAGGAGTTTGTGGCGGCACATCACGGTGGCCCTTAATTATCGATAGTAGCTCTAGTTTTGTTGGGCGCTTGGCAAGCTGTTTAGTGTGTCGTTTGCAGGATAGGTGAGATGGAAGTGTAGATACACAACTGTGCATCCTTCACCTCTCTGATTAAATTTGATTGAGCTTTTGCAGTGCTAGAACTTGATAAATCGGGCTTACTACTTTCTAACTTTATGTAGACATTTCTTATCTTATGAAATTAAATAAAAGTTGACTCTCCTTGCATTATTATTATTTATTTAATAAGTTTTACTTGAAGGAAATGTTTTTTTCTTCAAGAATTTTTTTTTTTTCATCTTTTGTGTATTAGTTTTTCAGAGTTTAAGATCCGTGCCTAATATGACATGTTTGATGTTACGAATTGACATGTTTTATGTAGTGACAATCATTAATATTTTTTTCAACTTTTTCAGGTAAGACAGACAATCGACAATAAACACAACCAATAGTTTCGATCAAAATCCTTGGTGTGTCATTTTATTTTCTCCTTCTTGACGAGCCAAATCCAAAAAAGAAGGTGAGAGCAAATTTAAAATGGGCCAGGGAACACCGTATTCGGCCGGCCTATCCCAACTCAAGTTTCGTCACCCGGCGATCCGTCTACAGTCTACACACCCACAGGCACGGGCTATATTTCTTCCGGTGGAGGAAAAAGAAAGAAGCTGCTCTATTTGTTCCTGCTTCAGAAATGGAGGCTTTGGGCGGAGGCCTCGGCGGGCTCTGGAACTTGAACTTTCCCTTCAGAAAAAGACCAAAGAGCGGATCCAAATCCAAATCCTCCGATTCCGCGGAGACAATTGGCAGAGGTGGTTTCCATTTCCCACTGAAGCAAGCCGCGACAGCTGGCTCACTCGCTCTCGCCGGCGACACAATCGCTCAGCTCAGAGCGCGTATGAGGAAAGGAAAAGCTTTAGAACAACACTCTCTCTCTGACTCCCATGGTTTCACTAAGGTCGTAGAAGCATTTTCCTTTTTCTTTTGGGGTTTTTCTTTTGTCCTGTGTTCGGTCGCTGAAATATGTGGAGAAAACTAATGTTTGAACATTTTTTTGAGACTTTATGCTTTTGTTTTCTTCCTTGGTTGCCAATTAAGTAGTTTCTGAGGGTTTGGTTGCTTAGAAACATGTCGTCGAAAGTAGAGAAATAATATTTGTTGAATTTTGTGGTATTTAATTTTTTTTTCCAAGTAGTTATTACTGCTTCGTTTGATTTCTTAAGAACGCAAGTCTTTTTCCGGTTTAAACTATTCCGGAAAAACAAGGTGCTTTGGTTGCAAACTTGCAAGAGATGCACATCATCTAGGTTCTCACACTTCTAGCGTGATCAACGTCGTTGTTCTTAGTTCTTACCATAAGTTATTTCAGAATTTGGCTAAGATTGATCCCAAAACTACGAGACAATTTTCAGAACTTAAGATAGTCTTAATAGTCTCTCTGTCTGTCTTTGTCTGTCTATGTACACCACAAACACCAAATGGGTTTGGTGTTTTCTCTCGATTTTAGACATTGGCATGTTTCTCTCTGTCATATCCATTTTCTTTTTTTGTAACCATGTTTCATGGCCTGAGATCGCCATATCAGCTGGTTCTTGATTTTGGCAGTTGGACGGATAAATCTGTTACCCCATATAAAGTAGTTGTTTCTGTTGGAGAAGTTTTAATCCGTGGCATGTTTTGGGCGATTCTCCATTTCTAGTTTGCAAATCATAGCTTTAACTTGGTGGCAGTGTACTAAGTACCTTCATTACATGTGAAGATGGTTTCTTTCAGTATTATTTTTGTGTTTAATTTATTTTAGGGTTGATTTCAGTTTCATCTTTAACTAGAAGCTTTCCTGTAGGATGTAATGTGGACCCTCCTTTCAGACCATGATTGGTTCCGTGCCCTGCGGATGACTTCCTATGGGTTTCTTTTCTATGGTCCTGGTTCTTATGCATGGTATCAGTATCTCGACCGTTCTATGCCGAAGCAATCAGTGGAGAATCTATTGTTGAAGGTACACTTTCTTTGAATTGTTGCTTTTCACAATGACCATCTCAATTAATACGAGGAACTTGCAAAAAGAAAGGAAAAATCATTTATAGTGTTAATTATTTGTAGATTCTATTAAACCAAATTGTGCTTGGACCATCTGTGATTGCTGTTGTTTTTGCTTGGAACAACTTATGGCAAGGGAAGATCTCACAGCTTCCAGAAAAATATCAGAAAGATGCTCTTCCCACATTGCTTTATGGTAAAAAGGGGTCTTTGACTTGATCTTTTTGTTTGCGTGATAATGTGGTCCAGATTTCGTGTAGTTATCTTTTTCTTTTCTGGTTTTTATGCAGGATTTAGATTCTGGATCCCTGTCAGTGCATTGAATTTCTGGTACACTTCTACGTCTCTCTCTGTTGTTTTTCCCCCTTGTGATAACTTATGATTAGAAAAGCCTGGTATTAGAATCTTTAAGCTGTGCCTCTGGAAGTACTAAACTAGAGGATTTCTGCGAGAAGAAAAACTCAGACAGCATTTGATCTGCCTCAGCTGAATAAACATTGTCTTGCCCAGAAAGTGTGAAAAAATCCATGTGTGAACTTCCATGTAAAACAAACAGATTTTAACTATCAACTGGGAGTTCTCTTGCCAGTATTATGAACAACAATGATATAATGCTGTACACATAGGTTCTTTTTTCTTATTTTCTCATTTAGTTCCTAAGTTGCCAAAAGTTAAAGTTGGAGTATGAGAGAATCTAAAGACTATATACCTAACTGGGGCACACTTGTGCGATGCTTTAGTAGTTGATCTAACTTCTGAAATGACCAACTTGAACTGGATAAATTTAAGGCTTAATAACCACTATGATTTTTGTGCTATTGACTTTTAACAAATTAGTTCTTAGAGTATAACTTTTAACAGACTGGTCTCTATGATCCATTTTTTCAGACATCTGTCTTTTTGTTCATCAAAAATTAGCCGACTAATGAAAGACTGACACATGGTCGGGGTCGATAAGTCTATTTTCGAGATTAGATAGCCTATCCCGCATCCCGTCCCCATTAATAGGATAAATTTTGATGGACGAGAGAACCCATGTGTCTGAACGCAGGAATTGATCCATTCAAAGTTGTATTCCAGAAACTTATTTGTTAGAAATGAATACCACAGTCGCTTAATTAGGTCAAAATTTAACAAGCAAAACAACTCGAGACTTGAAATGCATGGGATATAATTAAACTACTTGGTTCATTTGATCTCAGAGAACATATATGCTATTAGGACTGTCTTTTCTAACGATGTAATTAAACTTTGGTGATCGGAACAATTAGCTTAGTATTTGTCATGTGGCATCTTTACAGTGTGGTGCCTCTACAAGCCCGTGTGGCTTTCATGTCCTTGGGGTCCATCTTCTGGAACTTTTGTTTGTCATCAACTATGAGCAAGTAATTCATCTTCTAAAGGAGTTCAATTAATCATCCGGTAGCGGCAAATGGAATTTTGACCATGAGGTACTTTTCTCATATCTAAATGCTAATCTCCTTTGGTGGATTTGAGATAATAATTACTTTGTGAGTCCTGACATAAATCTCGTCTTTAATAGGTTTACTCGTGGCCTAAAATTCAATCCAGTGAAACGCACAGGACACGAGCAGTGGTTTTAATCTCTCTCTAGATGGCAGGACCTGGGAGCCGTGGTTTTAATCTTTCTCCATTTTCATTTGTTCTCGTCACATTCTTGTCGAAATTTTAACGATTCGGGGGTGGTGAATTGTGATGGTGTGTAAATGGTTTTCATGGTGATAATAGAAATGTGCTTCCTTTTGTTCTGGTTCGGCATTCCATAGACATATAATAACTATTTACTCTCAATTTCGTCGCACCAAAAATTTCCGAGTAAATTATTAATGGTGTCGGGGGTTCTTTCCCCTGAACAAGCACTTCATTAGACGAGGATACAAGGCGAGCACTGGGAATATCACCCAGAGTAAAGTGTCCATATACAGGATGAGACCGCGGCCATGGAACATCGTCAAAACTATAAAAAGTAAAAAACGTAAATCAGTAATAAGTATACAGATTTTTCAGGCTGTGCCGGGTGAGGTCTTGCCTTGCCCTGGTATTGCTGAGATTACAAGCAGAGAATCACCTTCGGAAATTATCCGAAAACTATAATTAGTATCTTTTATATATATGTATATAGTTGTTTAGGTGAATTAAAGAAGTGCCAAGAGGCAAGAAAGAGGGAGAATAGAATAACATTCCTGGGGCTATTTTCAAGTAGGCCTTCGCTGCCACAGACGATAAACCCAAACAAGCTCGAAAGAACAAAAGCCCAAACCCCCAACTACAAAAGAAATCCCAATCCCCTCGAACTAAAAAGATTAACCTGCAAGGCTGGGTGTTTAACTTCAACGCCCTTTTGACTTGTGGCTTCTCATTCTAAACTTGCCCTAGGGTTTCTTGAGTTGTTTGGTCCATAACAATGGCGACAGCGACGACGACGACGACTACTGGGAATAATGCGGTAGCGAAGAGGAAGCCGGTGTTCATCAAGGTGGACCAGCTAAAGCCCGGCACGCAGGGACACACGCTCGCTGTCAAGGTTGTGAGTTCCAAGGCTGTTAAGGTCACCAACAACAAGCCTGGCCGATCTTCCATGCGTCTGTCTCGCCCTCAACACCCCACACGTATCGCCGAGTGCCTTGTCGGCGATGAGACCGGGACCATAGTCTTCACTGCTCGCAATGAGCAAGGTATATTAATTGTATGATTACAAACACTGTTGTGTATGTAAAGCGTTGTTTGGTTCTTAGGGTGATGGGTTTTTCATTTCTATGCTTGTTGAACAGGATTCTGGGTTTTTTGGGTAAAAGCATAACAATAGTCGTTGTCGTTTGTGTTCTCTGGTTAGCTGGTTCATTTGGTTGCTTTGTAAAGTTTGGGAAAGGAGAGATATTGCTGATTATTAGGGTTTTGGGTTGTAGCGGAAGGTTACTCTGTCCAACTCTCGGCGTGTTCTTTGTTTTCTCTACTAAGTGATGGGTGGGGTATGGTTCTGTATGGCTATGTATATGAATGTGTTATGTGCTTGTTTTGGAGGTTTTTGTGAAGTCTTTGGCTTCTACTTGTATGATATCTTGGGAAGCGGGTAGAAATTGATGCTTTTGGTAAACGGTTATTCATTTGCCGGGCCTAGGATTGGTGCATTTATTGGTGCGTTCTGGAAACAAAACAACGGCACGCACAAGTGTTGGCCCCTCTGTGATTGTGTAAGTGTATGTAATCATATTCCTATATGTATTTGTACTTTGGTCCTGAAAATTTGAGGAAGGAGAAGTAATTGGTAGTCTGGTGGTGGGTTTATCGTCATTTTGCTATATCATGTTGATGCAACTGCAGTCTTTGGTCATACTGAGAAAAGCATGGACTTGTGTATGTTTATGTATTTATGTGAAGTATGTGTTTATGACCCTGATTTGTAAACCGAGCTATTGGTTTCTCTGTTTGTTTGGCCTGATAACATGCATACCTTAATTAATTGTGCTTACCGTAATTCCATGTTTTAAATGTTAGTGTCAAATTTTCAGTTGTTTATTTTCTCTGTTGTACATTAGTTAGATGAATATCAAACTTCTCTACTCTCTTTATCCTTTTAGCAGCTACATTCTGTCAACAATATTTCCTTCACCGGTTGCTAGTAGTCTGGGATAAGTGCTTATGCGATGGACACATAAAATTATTTAGCTGCCTTTGTTGCAGTAACGCTGTATAATAATGCATGATGACTGTTTGTTCATAAAAGGTTTGAAAACTATTTCTCTCCAATATCGGGGTCTGTAATTCCTGACTTTATTTATGTGCAGTTGACATCATGAACCCAGGCGCCACTGTGATCCTTCGGAATGCAAAGATAGACATGTTTAAAGGGTCTATGAGGCTAGCAGTTGATAAATGGGGACGGGTTGAAGTCACGGAACCTGCTGATTTTGAAGTTAAAGAGGAGAACAATCTTTCACTAGTTGAATATGAACTGGTAAATGTCGTTGAAGAATGATTGTATCCTTATGGAAGTTCATCTTTTGACATTGGGGGTTTGGTTTCTTTTTACTGGCCACGAACTGTCATCTGGGTTCCGATTTTTATAGTCGTATGCATTATTGCTGCAGTTGTACCTACCCCTAATATATCTTTGGAAAACACAAGTAATTAAGAAACTGGGAAATTGATTACCTTTGGAAAGTTTGGTCATGTTGCAGGTTATGCTTTTTATATGTACTTGGAAAAGTAAATCGCATATTTCCAATTCAGACTAAAATTTAGTTGCATATTGCCTCGCACACAATCTTAAATTTTGTTTTTTTGCTTGCTTGTAAATTTTTGCTTAGGAAGCTTGATTGCGGTACTGACGTCGCAATTGTGTTAGTAGGAATTTTCAACGACAGCTTAAAGCTATGTTTAGTTTAATCTCAAAATATTTTAAAAAAAATTTCACAATTACTTTTTCATCAATTCTAATACATTTTCACTAATTCTAATAAAATAAATATTTCAAAAATTTTCACAATTACGTTCGCTACCCTTATGCCGTTCTAAAAAAATAAATAACTGCTTGCCTTTCCAGCGTGAAGGTAAACATAGATGGACATCAATGACCCACAAGTAAATTGGAGAGGTTGCTTTTGCTCCTTCGGGAGAGTTATTCCAATGGCAAAATGGCAGTGACGAGCAAGGCAACCATTAGGCAGTGATGGTCCAAATCAATGGAAAGAGTGGTCCTACGGTTCTTGTAAGGGGAACTACATGCGGTGAACTTGCTAACCCTACTAGTCATGCCGTTCTGAACACCCAAGGGATCGCGTAAAAGTCAAGAACACATCCCTTTTTAAGACGCCAAGAGATATTTAATGCAGAGCCCTAGCCCCTCAAGAAGCTTTCGACAGAAAATAATCCTGGCTAAAAGTTACAGCTAATTTGAAGAGAAAAAGAGCAGCAATTGGAAAACGTTGCAATCACTGGGATGGGAAACAATAGCCTAAATGTTTGGATATCAGATACAAAGGGAAGCTGACAAGTGTGTCAATCATTGCAACGGAGCCTATCCTAGTTTCTGATGGAGGACAATCATGTTAGAGACTAAACAATGTCAATTCTTTAAAAAGAAAAAAAAAACAAGCCAGACGAATCACCCAGATTTGAACAGATGGTAATACTTCTCTACGATTTATTTTTGGTTAAGCCAGCAGTTTAGATCTGATGGTTAAGGATAATACTTCCATCATATCCCATGGTAACTAAACTTCCCACCAGTGCACATCACTGGACAAATAGAATTCATCCGTTTAATGTACAGAGACCATAGAAAGACCACAGGTGTAATAATTAGGCAAATCTGCTTAAAAAGGATGTCCATACCTAACAAATCTAGTAGCAATGATTAACAAGCACGTTTAATATGAAATAACAACAAAACTTCAGGAAAAAGCGAGGAGAAGGTCATCATAGTCCATCTCCAGGCTGAATTGCCAATGATTTGAGGAGATTACAGACCTAAACAAAGAAAAAACCTGAGTCAGATATAAAAGAAGGAAAATCTATCAGCCGTAGTGACGTCCAGGGCTCAATGTCAAATCCAAATATATTCTAAAATCTCCAGTAGGAAGCCATTAGAAATCATCTTACAAGGAGGACTATCAATAAGTGTGTTTAAGCATAATATGAGGCTTATTTTGACCTGGACATTCAAACAGATTACCACAAAATATAGCCACATTCCATGCAAACTTTAAACATACCACCTTTAAAGAGAAAAAGGGAGAAACGTTTCAATGAAAACGTCATTATAGTTTTCAACCTACATGCATGCTACATGGATTTCTTACTTTTTCAAGTTTTTTCCCTAAGCGAGTTAGGAAGACTGTGCAGGTGAAAGAATAACCTTAGTCCACTGAAAAGGCATAACCACTTCAAGAGGTGAGACTTTTCTCCATAGTATTCAGCCAACTACCAATTTGAAATTGAAGAATTATAGGGAGGTTCTATAGTATAGGTCCATCATAGGAGGACCTTTCCAATATTTCCCAATTCATAACAAGAAGCGACAGTTCTCACTGCCATGAGTGATAATAACTTGCACAGATAAACGAGTGAGAGCAGACATCACCATTGTCTCCCATGATTCACTGTCACCGAGGTGAGAAAGGTGAATAGCAGTCTTCCCAAACATTTTACATCAAGTTCTTTATGGCCTTAGAATAGATCCAAAGAAATAAACACCAAAAGTGAGGAAGAACTCTCATTCTAAATTATCTGCATCAATCTCTTAGAAAGTAAGAACTTGGGCCAAACTTCTTCCAAACAAATTGGACGTTCATCATGCATCACCATTGCAAGCTGATTCAATAAGAGAGACAGAATTATGCTTTATTGTCCTTGTTAACATCTAGGACCAAATGTCAATAACACTTTAGCATAATTTAGGAAATAACTAAATTCATAATTCTGAAATACATTGTCATAAGTTATAACTCTGCGCTACATATTGAAAATCAATCATCAGACAAATAGACTGATGTCTTTATGCCATGGACGAAAACAACAGTCTACTAGTTCGTCTAAGTTTTTGGGCCTCAGGATATTCAACTCGTCTCTTCTGCAGCTCATTCAAAACTTCTAACTATCAGCCATCATGGTCTTATAATGAAGAATTTTGTACACAAAACTTTGCTTGAATCCTCGAGCATTCATCACACATCATCATTGCAAGCTGATTGGATGAAAATTATTAGTACGTTTGCTTAATGATCTTTTATCTGACTGACATTGACAACACTTCAAGCGAGTACAATATTCAGAATCAACAACTAATGCTAATCATACAAACAGAGAACCAACCAGTCACATGCAAAATTATGTAACACCTTTCAAATCACGACAAAACTCTACAGGTCTCAACTTCATACATTGAAATCTCACATCTAGTTCAGGGGCACAAGGCGTTATTATGCCACTAGAGGAAAAATCCAGTAAGAAATGGTGAAATTGAAAAGAATGTCACTGTCCCAACATCTCTATCTATCATTCACTACCATACATAACATCCCATATACATCTCTAAGGATTCAAATTTTCAGAAAAAGATGTAGAAGTCCAAACTCCTACACAAAACAGTCCAACAGCATTTCCTAAAGTAAAGTATGTGTTAAGTAGACATTACTTTTCCTCTCAGTAAAGCTCCCTCTAGAAATCACAACTGAATACCACAAGGCCACAATGACTCCTCAAGACAACCCTGAAGATGAAGTCCAAAATCCTACATAAACAGTCAAACAGCATTTCATAAACTATGTGTTAAGTAGACTTTACTTTTCCTCTAACAGTAAAGCTCCCTCTAGAAATCACAACTGAATACCACAAGGTCACAATGACTCCTCAACAACCCTGAAGATACATCCGTTCAAACTGACGTGATTGATTCTTGTAGAAGGGGGGAAAAGTACTAACACAAGCAAAAGATAACTTTTTTTAAGAATAAAAAGATAAATAAAAGCTGCTGCAACAAATTATTAACTAATCCTCTCCAAAAATCCTTATCATCATAAGTTGTAAGTTGTACATCTGTCGCTGTACACTGTGTTTCATCATTACTTCAAACTAAGCCTAGTATAGGGCAGATAGGACTCCCTATAACTTTGAAAGCTCAGAAACAGAAACAAATCCAAGTCATTTCCATCTTTTGCTTCTTGATCTTCATCTACTTTTCTCTTGGCCTACAATATAAAAGGAGGATTGTGCTATTTAACTGTTACAAAAGTAGGAATAACAGAATGGTAGATTGACTCTTATTACTCAAAAAAAGGGCCAACAATTGAAGAAGTAGACCTTGAGCTCAGATACAGGATCTATCCTACTCATTCCTGAAAATGGAAAGGAAAGACAAAATCGAGATTGCAATTGAATGTTGATGTTTGAGATGAGAAAAGGGCAAGATAGGCATCCTTGCATTTACATACATCTCCACTATAGTCCCAACTATAAGCCATTACCCCCAACAAACACTAACTTAACGTAATAGCCCACAAGCAAATCTGCAGTGTGATAGCCAAAAAGAAGTTAGGCCCAATCTTCCCAAGATCCTTACAGTCGAAGACGAAAGGAAGAACAAGAAGATGCAATGCCAAACCAATCACATATTAGATCATAAGCACACCCTTGGGAAGCCAAAATCTAGCTCTGATTGAGTAGTGGGTTTTTTTGTTGGTTGTATTGAGTTAAAGTATACTTTAGCTAAAGGTTTGCTAGTGGGTAACATCATTTAGTCTAGGATGAAAAACAGAACCATCTCTAATTGGAACATTTGACAAATCATGCAAACAGAAACATTAATGTAGCCAAGTTACAAGCAAGCTGAGGCAGATAATGGAATACTTACGAACAAACATTTGAATATACCCTAAAATGAGGTACCAGTTTTTTGAGAAAAGAGTAAACTAACTATACCTTCAGGAAGCCAACCATAACCGCGTTGACCAAGCGATAGCATCGAAGTCATCAATGCCGATGCAGTCGCAGTGTGGTATGGCAGCATGGACTCCACACAAAAGCTCACTCCAGCAGGGATCCTTCAACACAAACAATATATTATCCCCCGTTATCTTTTGCTTCAAATCTCTCTCTCTCTCTCTCTCTCTCAGCAACATTTTAGCATTAACGACTAAACTAAGCTCACATGGGATCCTCTCCAAATCTCTCTCTCTCTCTCTCTTTTTTATTAGTATGGGCTTTGCACTTGTAAATTTTGAAACTCTGGACATTGGGCCAATGTAAGCCCAAGCTTTTGTTGTTATCCTTCATGAAAAGGATTACCTTTATATCACTTTCCATCTTTCTTAATAAATATGCATATGTTTATGATCAAATTTTCTCAAGTAACTTTTAATTACCATTTTGTTTTAATGGTGAGCGTCAACTGATTTCTTATTTTCAAACTTCACCCTCCTAATTAATTTGGTTACTATGCTGCTATAACCTGTCAGCATGTAATCTATTACTATAAAGATGACTGAGAGGTTAATATGGCGCTGGACGTGACAAGAAAGCAGTCAACTTTTGTACTAAGTATATCTAAAGCTCATATGGTTTTCAGAAAATGAAAACTCAAACTTTCTTAATACAGAAAATGGATTACCTTTATATTGCTTTCCATCTTTCTTAATACATATGCATATGTTTATGATCAAATTTTCTCAAGTAACTTTTAATTACCATTTTGTTTTAATGGTGCGCATTAACTGATTTCTTATTTTCAAACTTCACCCTCCTAATTAATTTGGTTACTACGCTGCTATAACCTGTCAGCATGTAATCTATTACTATGAAGATGACTTAGAGGTTAATATGGCGCTGGACGTGACAAGAAAGCAGTCAACTTTTGAACTAAGTATATATATAGCTCATATGGTTTACAGAAAATGGAAACTCAAACTTTCGTCCAACGCCATTATGTATACTAAATTACAAGTTTATCGCCTCCCACATAACCATCGAAAAACATTTTATATCCTTCATCCATTGTTCTAGTCCCAGATTCATAGATTCTCCAAACACAAACAGCATAGATAAATTAGCACGCTAAACAATGCGTTATCCTAATAGTAACTCTAATCTCTATTTAGTTTCGGAGAAAATATTTGAATCTGCTCCGATTAACAACAAGATAAACCAGACCTAACCTCAATAAAAGAACGTTCCTGGGGACTCACATAATCAAACACTTCCCCAGGAGGGGGAAAATTCAGATTTAGAACCTATGCATATCTGTACCTGCGAGTAGAAATGGAGAGGGACTTTTCGCTTGCGATGCGAAAGGGAGAGCGAGCTGCTTTGGCTTCCGGGGCGAGTCGAGCAGCAGTGCCACGAGCGGAGCTGGAGCACGATCGGAGAATGGATCTGGCTGCGATTGACGCCATAGGAGATTCCAAATGCCGAGGATTTCTTCCTGTAAGGAGATTTGGAAAACAGTTCGTAGGGGTTTTGAGGTTTTAGCTTTCAAAGAGCGTTCGATACGATATGGTCCATGGATCGCGGTCCTAATGGACCGATTATTTGGCTTTATGGGTGGTCCGACCCACGCCTAGTTGGAAACTTTGACATATTTAAGTTATTTCATATACGAGCATCTAACTCAATTAGAGAATTTAAAATGTTACGTTATTAAATTTTTTTTTTCCCTATTATCTGTGTTTGGATTGGCACGTTGAAGGTAGTGTAAATTCTATTGGAAATAATGGAAAAGTTGTTAGAATTTAGAATTGTTAAAACTTTGTAAAAAGTATTAGAGTTAGTAAAAAAGTAATTATGAAAAAATTAAAAAAATATTTTGTGCCAAATAAACATGAAATTAGAGACAATTTATTTTAACTTAACTTATCTGGTTCTTGGGTATAAGACAATTTAAATATCCAAATTTTACATTTGTTTTGTTGCGTACAAACCTAATATTAAATAAACACAACCAAAAATAAACTCGGACTCTGGAACAAGTATACAGGAAAGCAAAACAGAGTCGCATGTGCTCGGGAGTGGCTTACCTCCAGATAGGGAGCCTCGCATTTGCTCTTGTTTTTAAACGGGAGATCGACACATGTACAAAAATGGATCTAAAGGTTCAAATTTCGCCCTCACTATCCTAACTAGATGCACTTTTCTAACGCTACTGTCTTCTTCCTCTTCGTGATGTCCATCCCCATGTTTTTTCTATGCTCAGCTCTGAAACTCCCAAGGTCCTATTTATACCAATAGAAATATACATTCCTGTGAGATGAATAACTTCCTCACAATATCGACTCAAGCCAAGAGATAACCATATCCTAAATCTCGCATGCTCTCTTGGTTCTGACCTTCAGCTTCTATTCTATGCCATCATTTGTGGATCCTCTGCAATTGTTATAATCACGTTCAATCTCCCACGACATATTTCGTATTGAAGGTCGAAGATGTGAAGATGTGGAGGCTTTGAGGTTGATGATCACTAAAGAGAAGGGTAAAGCCGCAAGCTTGATAGAATGGAGAGATGGAGGAGAGAGGATAGAAAGGCTTCGAGAATCGTCTAGTCAAAGTGGGGACCAAAGACTTCCTTTATGCTGTAGCCTTAGGTGGTGTTCGGCTGTGGAAATTTTAGATATTGAGGTTGGTGAAAAAGTGAAGAGAGAGATGATTGAAATTATTTTTTTATATTTTTGGAGTGAAAAGTGATGATTTGATGAGAGAGAGAGAGAATTTTGAGGAGTTATTTTATTGGGGTGGAAATTTCTACAGTCGAACACCACCTTATTAGTTTATGTTTCAATTCAAGGACCAAGTGTCTTGAGCCATTAGTTCAATTGGTTATTGGGGCAGGCTTAACCCAACCCAATGGTATATCTAGTATCTAGCCCATGCGTAGGATTAGAGCTTATTAAATTCATGTTTGGCATTTTCTTTATCAAGCAAGCAAATAGAATCTGAAAGACAAGAAACCTAGGAGGGTTGCTACCTCGAATCAACATTATCCGATGTATTTCCCTGTTTGAGATCAACAGACAGTAACTTGCCACTTGCCATTTACTATTTGTTACAATTTGGTATTAGAGTGGTATGATCCATTCATGACTGAGGGTACGAGTTTGTCAAAGTTGGCTGAGTCCTTGGCCTAAGTGAAGAGGCAGTAGGAGCTCCAACAACTACAACAAGAGAGTCAACAACGCATTGAGGAGAATTAACAAAAATTAATGGAAAGCTTGGTTACTCGGTTAGAAACCCTTACTGTGGGTTTGCAGACGGTGTTGTAGAATAGAGATTTAGGGGGAGGGAAGCCTTCACTAGTGGGTCCACGGTACCATAATCATAATACAGAATATGGAGAAGTTCATCTCAAGTCAATTAAGCTAGATTTTCCAAAATTTGATGCAGAAGACCATTTGGATGGTTGTATCGGGCTAACCAGTTTTTTGCATTCAATCAAACACAACCATACCATAGAATTCTAATTGCTTCTTTCCATATGGAGAGGAAGGCCTTGATTTGGTTCTAGGAAGTGGAGCAATCAGGAACTATTACTAACTTGGATGCCTTTGTCAAGGCCATACTTCTAAGGTTTGGACCCAATACTTATGATGATCCCATGGAGAGCTTAATAAAGTTTAGGCAAACTATTACTCTAGAAGAATATAAAGCCAATTTGAGGCTCTAGCTAATAGGCTAAGAGGGTTGGATAAGGGCCATAAATTAAGCTGCTGCTTGAATGGGTTGAAAGATGAAATTCGGCTGATGGTAAGGATGTTGAATCCTAGTAGTCTTTACATTGCCTACAGTTTGGCTAGAATGTAAGAAGAAAATATTATGCTGAATAAGAAGACCTCCAAACCTGTGTTTGAGAGTAATTTGCCTAGCACCGATCACTAACCAACCATTGGGGGGGGGGGGGGGAATCCAAAAAATCACTCCACAGCAAATGAAGGAAAAAAGGGAGAAGGGACTATGTTACTACTGTAACTCTAAATGGAACCTACTGCACAAATGCAATAATGCTGAACTATTTATAATTTGAGACTAATGAGGTGTTGATTGAATTAACAAAACAAGAATGATCAGATTAGGAGCAGGATGGAGAAGAGCCTCAAGAAGAGTTGGGAAAGGAGGAGTTGGGTATTTCCCTATATGCTATCACTAGGTCCAATTCCTCTAGGACTATGCGTGTTAAAGGGAGAGTTAATAATTAGGATTGTGTTATTCTCATTGACAGTGGGAGTGCTCACAACTTCCTTGACCCCGAGATCATAGGGAGAGCTAGATTGAAGGTTGACACTACACACAAGCTGGTTGTAACAATATCTAGTAGTGAACATGTGCAAAGTGAAAGTAAATGTGAGGATGTGAGAATCAAGCTGTAGGAAAGTGATTTTGTGGTGGATGCTTATGTTCTTATACTAGGGGCTTGTGATATGGTACTTGGAGTGCAGTGGTTAAGCACACTTAGGACCATTTCCTAGAATTTCAGTGAGCTGACAATGCAATTTAACCAATATATAAGGATTCATGTTTGAAGGGCTGGATCCATATCATTACAGGCACTACAATAAATGTACACCAACAATGATTTGATGTGCTCAGCTGAGTTTTAGGATGGTGAGTATGAAGATATTAGAGTTGATTGTGAGAATAGGTGGGTGATACAGATATATGTATGTGTGCACACACATACTCACAAAAGTAATATGGTATGGAGCAGTGAGTGAGAGCAGATCTATAATCTTACGGATTGTTGGTTGCGATGGAAGGCTATGTTGAATTATTAAAGAAAAGGTGTGGTGATACGTGAGATACGATGGATAGTTGGATGATAGAGAGTAACAAGTGAGGAGATGTCTGTGAATGAAGGAAAGGTTGTAGGTAGTTGGGGCTGTAGATATTAGGTATAAAGGCTCTCAACAAGAGTGTTGTTAGTAGATGTATACTTACAGATATAGGTAGGGTGATATAGGAGAGGCTGAGTGTTGGAGGAGTAGTCGGATTTGAGATGTTGTGTTGATAGTAAGTGTTAGGAATGAATGATATGTTAATTCCGGGGATGGGAAGTTGAGTACGAGGTAGCGTTGAGGGAATAGCTGAATGATATAGAATGGATTGGAAAGGGTATTGTGTAAAGTTTAGTTAATTTAATGTGGAGATAATGAGACTAGATGGGGCTCGCACGGATTTGGTGGATTCATGTAGAATGAGTAGGGTGTGAATGATGAGTTTGTGATAGGATAAGCGAAGAATACGTGAAATTGAGGGACCTCTATGGCATGTGTTTGAAAGTTTTATCGACCTGGGTTGTGCAATATTATCCACTACGGCGTTACAATGGCCTGTATTGGCTGGAATGTTCGTTGCTCACGTCCGTGTCGTCAGGCAAGATTGTATTATTTTTCGCATTGCTCCATTCCCTTGCGCGTTCTATTGGGCGGCCAATAGTTTATTTTTTGTGGAATTATTATTTTTTAATTTTCGTGTTTCGACGTCTCAATTCACGAGAGCGATTTTTTATAACTTTCACTCCCTCATAATCTTTAAAATGTTACTGTTCACTCTAACTTGTCACTTTGCTTATCTTGCATGGCATGTTAACTTTGGAGGTAAAAATAAAAAAAGTTCTTGCATGATTGGCTGACAAACTTATGACAGCATGTTTATTATCCGTGCGAGATTAGGCTACATCTTAAGATTGATCAAATGTCTTGTGCGTTCAGTTTAACAGTGCTTTCTTTGCAAATCGATTTCCCTGAGACCAAAAAAAAAATGTCCCCTTACACTGAGTAAGGATAATGACAACCTCATTTGTCTATCGAGACAGTTTTCTACAGATTTAAACAAGAAATAAAATATAAAATATGATTGGAAAACAAGAAAGTCTCATGCGTATACCAAATTAATAAAGCAATATAAATTTAAAAAGTAATATGTCTTAAAATTCACAATGAACAGGGTGGACGATGCGCCTTGCACATTATAAAATGACGACAATGTTACACAAGTTCAGATATGGTTTACACATTAAATAACTAGATATGAAATATACACAAGTTAAATATGCCTTACACATTAAATAAGACGATACAAAGTTAGTGTTGTGCATATCGTTCTCATGTCCAACTAATACAAACACAGTACATAGGAAAAGTACCCTAAGCAATGCAAATAATGGGCAAACACCAAGCAATGACCCTGTATCTAAACCACTTGTTCATAGTTCCATCTCATCTGACTACCACACAAGCAGACCATAAGAACACAGCAGACAATAAATACCAAAAGATAATTATAAAGCTCTTCTAAAATAAGAGGGAGAATAAAGCAACAAATACTCAATATGGATGAGCAACCTATGATCATCCAAACCACGACTCAGCTAGTTTATTCCTCTCACTGTATCTGAACTACATGGAAACTCTCCTAAACAAAAAATTCAACTTAGAGCTAATAATCAAATATCATTGAGTCGTCACTGTCTAAGAGACCATCATAAGAAGTTGAGCATGGTTATCCAATCTCTCACTCGAAATAACTCCTTACAGACATTTCATCATGACAAGGCAATCCAATTGTATGATTTAAAAATATGATTTTGTTGCTTCAATCAAAATGAGGATTGGACTGGCCTTTGAAGAAAGTAGAGGCGAAGTACAAATATTTTTGCCACAATGTCAGATCGCCATTGTTGAGGGAAAATCCAATTAAATTTCACATGAAAAGGTAGATTTTTTTTAGAGGCATGTGATCCCACTTCAATAAAAAGGTGTTAAAATCATAAGTAACAATATCACCTTTTGGTCTCCAAGTGAATCTCCTGCACTGAAGGCCTAATTTAACAAATCACTCTTTATAAGCATAGTCAAAGTTTAAAGCTAAAAGTGATCATTTTAGTTGTACAGAAAGAAGTATCGGAGAAATTCAATCTTGAGAAGAATAATAATTTGAAACAATGGATAGAAACCCATAATAATGCTCCCAATCGGATTAGCTAGGGGCGATCACGATATGCGTATCTTAAGGGATTTCGCGTCCTGTTTGATCAGTTTTGCAGAATTCAAGCGCTGCTTTGATGGTAGTATTTGCATTACTATGTGTGGATTTATGCAATGATTAAGAAGTTATATTTAGTGTAGATAAGAGTTTGTGACCTTTTGAGTAGTGGGTTTTAATATTATAAAAAAGCTCCTGGATAGAGTTGTTGATGTTAATTTGGGAGTGCCACCTTTTCGTCTGGAAACTTTGACAGTGGAGCACAATTTAGGCGCAGGGATTTTGATTTAGAGTTGCTTTCTGTGGGATCAAAATGTACTTGCTTTCCACCTTACAGTTGGGGACTTCAATACTCCAACGTTACGATGGGTTCCTCTGAGTTCCTTAATTGTGCAAGATGAAATGCAAGGCAATGTAGTGGGCCTATCTTGGCTTACCTTTTGAATGAACGCAAGAAGTAATATCACCTAAATTTGGTGAAGTGGTGGCAATCAAGATGGACACTTTTTGATTTATAAGATAGGGATTGTCACCTAAATTTGTCCCATAATCGTGATCTGGACAGACACCACGGGGAGTAGGCAAGAAAATGTTGGAAAATCTGAGAGTGAACTGTAAATTGTAGTAGGTTTTATAGAGACCGAGAATCATCTGTCAAAAGGAAGCTGCTGAGATATGTCCTAGGTAATTTAGCTTAAAGAGAAAGCCAGTTAAATATATGAATTTGCTTTCTCATCCCATCTTCAGTCTACTTACAACAGCGGTTGCTTAGGTTGCATATGGGTTTGTGGTGATGGCTGATCTGTAGTATAGCTCTCAGAGTTTTTAGATTTTTCCTATCATTAACCTTGTTTTGTCATGATAAGATCTGAACTTTGAACCAGGTCGAGTGGTGATACCTCATGTCATAAAATATCTTGCTTCCTGAATTTTGCAGCAGCGGACTTCTTTCCTGATAATGCCAACTGCAAGTTTCTTTACTGCTTTTGTGTTGTGTCAGTCTAGCTGGTAATGTGCCATCTATTTGACACAACGGCTTTGAAACATTTTCTTTGCATAATTGAGTGTAGGCCCTTCTGTCTCTAGGGTTGCATCCAGAACACGACACAATGACATATTGGAACTATTCAAGTAGTTTGTCGTCCTTACAAATATACTACCGCATGCGTGGACAAAGTATAATTTGTAAGCACGTAGTCCTGGGTGGGGGTAGCACATTGGCAAATGGCAATGTCATGAAGCGGACTCATCGCCCATGTCCAAAGTTCGGGACTTGTCTGTGGTGGATAAATCCAAAGTTCTCGTTTTGTAACGTGATTCGCGTTCTAAGTGGGTATGGAGAAAAGAGCAGGCCCCTGAAAGCAGCTTGCGACTTTTCCATACTGCACTCTCGGGTTACCTTCGCGTCCTTTTGCTCTTATACGGGACAACTAGGGTGAATAGCGGACTAGTCGGAAGCGGAATTTGACATTCCGACATTCGGTCCGCTAACTAGCGGATGGCCAAAATCGATTCCGCTTCCGCTTCCGACTCTTAGCGGACTTAGCGGAAGCGGATAGCGGAATTTTGACAACTTTTTGGGCCATATTTTTCGGCCATTTAAGCTTTTTTTTCAATAAATGAAAATTTTACTCATTCATCACAATTCACAAATAAAATCCTAAAACATGTAATTGACAAACAAATGTAAAAATAAATATAAAAACATGCAATTCACAGAATCTCATATTAAATAAATCTGAAATCAAACTTGAAACTAACTTGAAATAACAAAATATTACAATACAAACTTAGAAGTATCAACTCAAGTAAGAAATTAATAACATAATCAAACATCAATCAATCACGTATGACCCATCCACGATCGATGCAACATTAGAAATTAACTCTGCAAAAAAACAAATGTATCAACAATTAGCTCATAAAAAATTTTAATAAAGTGAAAGTAGAAATGTAAAATGTTGTATATACCTATATCCATCATATAACTAGAGGGATCTTCTGTCCCATCAGTAACTTTAGATTCGTTATCCTCTTTATCATCAGCAGAATGTATGACCTTGGATGTCAACCAATTTTGAGCACAAATGAGTCCTCCGCCGTCTTTGGTGCCAACGAACTCCGGAAAGAATCTAATACTCGACCCCCCGTGCTGAAGACAGACTCTGAAGGCACTGTAGTGATAGGGATGGCAAGAACATCTCGAGAAATTCGTGCAAGAATGGGAAATTTTGGTGCATTCACTCTCCACCAATTGAGGATATCAAAATTAGGATCTCTGGGCTCAATATCCTCCATTAAATATCTCTCCACTTCAGACTTGCTATCCAGCAAATTCTGTTGCGCCTTAAATTGTGTGAATTCCATGTAAAGAGGATCATCTATTGATGAACTAGATGACCCAACAAAATCAAGCTGGCCTTGACTTGCAGATACGCTCCCACTGCTAGATGACCCATCCATATTAGCATACTCTGTAAACAACTGATCCAAGGTCCCTCTTACAAGACTAGTCATCTTTGCACCCAACTCCACCCCCAAAGCCTTCTTGAACCAAAAGTCCAAGTATATAACCTTGTATTGTGGATCAAGTACCGCTGCAACAAACAATAATCTGTTAACCTTAGTCAAATCACCCCAGTATTTATTATACTTCATTTGCATTCTTTTTGCCATGTCTGCCAAGAACAAATCCCCACTAGCTACATATTTTCCCAAATGCATATGAACAAATTCCCTTGATATCAAAAGTCAATTTCTGTTGAGAACTATCCAATTTACTTTGAGTTCTCTTATACATTACACATGCCTTTAAATGGGACCTCATAGCCGAGGTCCCTTGATCTTTGTGGTGACACCCCAGTTTTATGACCACAATGGTTGCACTTGGCCAATGGTTTGTTTGGGTCAACTACTGGTAGTATCCTAGTGAAATGTTCCCACATCGGGGATGGATTGGAAACCTTTCTTCTTTTGGGGGTAGGGTACTTGTCTCAGTTTGTTGTGCCTCTACATCTATAATTGGTATCTCACCAATTGTAGGTGTAGCCGTTGAGGCAGGGGTAAATAAATTGGGGGTTGTGGATTGCGAAGATGCAATCGGAGTTTGACAATCCATCTGAAATAAAGACACAAAATAACATACACCTCGATCAAACATACACCTCAATTAAACATACACCTCAATGCATTTAGAAATATTTCATGACTTACAAAATACTAGAACTAAGTCTTTCAATCAAACATATATGAGGAACCAAACAATCTAATACGATTTAATTTAATCTAATCTAATACAATTCCCAACCAATATCCCTTTGATTCCCAACCAATTTAATAGAACAACAGATTCACAACTGTCAACCAATATCCCCTTCATTCACAACCAATATCTCCTTGATTCCCAACCAATTTAATAGAACAACAAATTCACAACCGTCAACCAATATCCCCTTCATTCACAACCAATATCCCCTTGATTCACAACTAATCTAATACAATTTAATCTAACACTGAACAACAGATTCACAACAATTTAGTCTAACCCAATCATAGCCAATACCAATCTAATATCAATAGTAATAGCTAATCCCAACCAACAGTAGCTGTGAGAGAGAGAGAGAGAGACATACAGAGAGAAATCAGAGAAGTCCTCTGGCTTCTTGCTTAGCCCGAAAGGAAGACAAAAATTGACTCTCCGTGCCAAGGGCTGAAGTGAGAACTGAGGAAGGCCGAGAGGGTGGCAGCACTGGCAGGGGAAAGGGAAAATTTTAGGGCTGCGGTTGCGGGGGACTCGGGTTCAAGGGAGGCCGGAGGGGGAGGGGAAATTAGGGCTGCGGCTGGGGGGGACTCGGGGGGGGAGGCCGAAGGGGGAGGGGAAATTAGGGGCTAGGGCTGCGGCTGGGGGGGACTCGGGGAGGGGAAAGGGCAACAAGGATTTAGGGAGGGGGAATGGCAACAAGTAAACGACGTCTTCCTATTGAAAATGGGACGGCGTCGTTTTAACTCAAGGGGGAACAAAATAAAATAAAAAGCACCGAAACCGGATTTTTCGCCGAACCGGCGGAAAATTCCGCTTCCGTTAGTGGCCCAAAATAACTCCGGCTCCGGTTCCTGGAAGAGGCGGATCTTCTCTTACCGAAACCGGTGATGGAAACGAAACCGGACCTCCGCCGGCAGCCAGACCGAACTTACAAGCCTAGGGACAACCGCGTATTAGTTTCTTTTGCATTTTCTGTTTATCCTTTATAATACCTCAAGCACTGAAGAGGCCTAGGAAGTGATCGTATTGGGATGTCAATTGTGTGATTGTCGACCCAGAAAAATTGATGATTGTTTTTTTTTTTTTTTAAGTCAATGGATGATTGTTGTTTGCTTTCTAATTCAAAGAATAGTCCAGAGGTACCTGGGGTTGCAATTTTAGTATGTGTGTGTTCATTGGAAACAGCAGCTAAAAGTCAAATTGATACCTAAATATCGAATGGCTGTTATAACTAAGGACAATCAAATTTAACCGGTGAAAGACAGTTGAAGACTTGCGTCCAAAATACGAAACCACATGGGCGGCATTCCAGAATCTTGGCCTTGATGAGTGAAAAATCTGGTCACGATCGTTTTATTGAAATTTTTAAAATTTAAATATAATTTTTTAAAATTATAATCTTAATCTTATTTTTACATAAATATCAATATAATTTAATATATTTTTTTTTAAATATCAATATTATTTTAATAATTTTTATACAAATATTAATAAAAGAGTTAAATACATTTTGTCCTTTTTATTTTTAGGATCATTTACACTTTATACTCTGATATATTATTTTTGACACATTAGATCCTTTAATTACACATTTTTTCACTTTAGACCCCGCACTCAAATTGCCCGTTAATTTAGACGGATTCTGTTAAAATTTGTACACATTGCCCCTTTTCTTTTGACGTATGTATATATTGTCCCTTATCTTTGGGTATGTACACATTGCACCTCACTTTTGACAGAATCCGTCTAAATTAACGGACAATTTGGGTACGGGGTCCAAAGTGAAAAAATGTGTAAGTTAAGAGATTTAATGTGTCAAAAATAATACATCGAAAGTACAAAAGTAGGAATGACTCTAAAGATAAAAAAGACAAAGTATATTTAACCTTTAATAAAATTTTAATATCATCTAAATATTCACACCGGATTTAAAATTTTATCAAAACGAAACGGGTTTGCATTCGGACAGCCACGATTAATGCAGAACAGATTCTCTAAAAGATGTTTCTTTCCAATTGCATATGCCAAAATCCCACGTGCCCAAATGTTTACAAAAAGAGAAAAAAAAAAAAAAAAAAAACCCCGGTCGACAGTCGGCTAAGGAAAAAAAAAATTGAAGAAAAGTTTAGAAAGAAAGGAAGTGAACCAGGGGAGGCAACTTAGTGGATGTTAAAAGTCAAATTGTTGGCTTCTCATGATCTGTCTAGATGGCCGTACAGATGTCCTCCTTACACGGCTACCTCTTTGCCACCGGCAATGACAAATTGACAACGATAGATGGAGACCCTTCCGGACTTTTACTTACCTCGCTTTCTTTCGTACGTATTTTCTTTGATGGAGCATATCAAATGCACTATCTTCTTCTAAGTTCTAAAGGGAAGCTTTGTGCAAATGGCTGGGCCAAAGTGACGCATCAATCATCATTGTTCAAAACATCCATTTTCATTCGTCAATCTGACAATCACAAAGAAAAGCGCAGCCAGTTATCACTTATCCCAATCCTAATTTCTAAGGCAGTTATCACTTATTCCAATCCTAATTTGGTGGAGATATATATTTTGTCTGGACACTTTGGGGACTATCAAGTTCAACGTTTGGTACAACACGAATCTAATGAGCCGACGTTTTAGAGATTGCTGTCCCTCACAATTTACTAGGGTGACCTCACTGACTCGGATTGACGGTTCGTTTTTGAGACACATGGACGTGATATGAGATTTTTGTGCGGATTGGGGTGGACTATTTCATGAGACACGTGCCCACATGCATGTCAGAGTCTCGTTTTAATTCTTGTCTAAGCGAACAGGTAACAGAATATGACCCCAATTCCTCTTCTTCTTTTTTTCTTTTTGGGTAAATTGTTTGCTCCGATTGGTTGGATTTGACCATAAGATAAAACGATATCTGTGAAGCGTTTGTTTATCGAAGTTTTAGAGAATATTTTTAAAATTTTAAAAAAATTTTGAATATTAAAATTTGTTAAAATTTATAAAAAAATTATGAAATATATGTGTAAAAATATAAAATTTATTAAAATTTATGAAATATATTTGATGTGTTAAAAATTTTAAATTCTTAAAAAATTAGACTAACAAAAACGCCCCTTATATCCTTCAATTTATTGTTCCGTAACGCTTTGGTCACTCGCGGTACTCAGGGGGAGACTCGGAATGGCAAAAGTGATAATATGATCTTCTTGAAGGTTAAAGGTAGGCTTGAATAACGTAAACGAGAGTGAACAAAAATTACAAAATGGCATAACCCGGGATTTCTTCTTCTGAAAAGGAAACAGGAACTCGTGTGTACTTCGTAGTGGGCCGATTTCTTTCGCGGGCTAAAAGGAGATGTTGATGGGCATTCAGAGGATGTTCGGCCTGGTTGAGACCGTGTCTTGCAGAGCGTGGACTGAACCAAACAAGCAAGCCCATGAGAACTTGTGGTCTAGCAGGTAGAAAGCATAAACATCATATCATCAGTGGAAAGCTTAAGGGATCGGTGCGTGTCTTCAGATAATTGACAACAGGCAACTCGAATCGTGGAACGTGCATTTTAGCAATTAATTTATTGATTATTGGACTTGAATTCACGGTATTAACTGCTGCCTGCTGGATCTTTTGGAACTATCTCGTAAATTGTGATTGGAAATTTAATAAATTAGTAAATTTCGCAGTTCAAAATAGGATCATATTTTTCTGTTGGCGGAGTCTTTTTAGAATGAGTACTTGATTATATGTTAATATAGGTTTCACACCTTGCATAATTGGTCTCTTGTATTGAAGTGTTAGAAAATATAAGTTAAATATTAAAATTTACGTCTTTTTGACAATTCAAATTTTTAGAATAAGTTTTAGTTTCATATCATATCAAAGTCAAGATCTTGGAGACTTAATATCACACTTCATTTTATTTTAATTAAATATTATATTTTTTGTATTCCACTTATCAATTAAAGAGAAATCCGATCCCCATGAATAAAGTACAAAATTAGGATCTCAGTTAGAAGGATCATGACCCACGAATTATTAAAACACAAGCGACAGGTCCAACCCTTCTACTAAGCAATTTGCTTCTTCTGCGAGCTTGTGCATCACGTCGGGTTTCATGATGCATAGTACACCCTATTTGGCATACCAACACCTTTGGTCAGAAAAACAAGTTAATCACGTTGAATCGAAGTTTTTGTTTAGTTAATTATCTATTGTAATGAGTAGAACTAATTAGTGACTAAAGAAGTTGTGGCTTAATTGGTTTTAACGTTCGCTTGAAACTGGACGAGGGGATTGACGTCTTTGGATCAAACCCCGGGTGATCAAGGTTCATTGTATTTTCGTAAGGCTATAGTGACGGTCTAAATCTCTCAATAATTTAGTAGCTATGAATAAATCTGAACATTTCGAAGTAGGTGAGAGCCCCTATGGTCAAGTCGCCAAAGAGAGCTGGTCACGTTTGGTTGCTCTCTTCTTGAACCCACTTGGGATGGGGATTTCAAATATTGGTACTTTCTATCTTTCTTTTATCTTTTTTGTTTATCTTTTATTTATTTATTTATTTTTTTTTCTTTTGCATAAAGCTTGCATGAACAAGCTTCTTCTATAGGAAATAGAAGGAATGATAATTAACTCGTGTACCAATTTAAATGACAAAAAATTCGGGTCTTGCAATTATGGTATTTAAAATCTGTGCCCTTAAAGACAAAAGGGAAGGTTAATTAATTCGATTAATTGCTGTGCTTATTTTATTTTATAAAGAATTGGTTCAAATTAAGAATTCACTTGATAGTTACAAGGAAAAAGACAAGTGAAAATTCGGGTATATGTTCCGAAAATGAAAACAATAAACAGGTGAGGCAAATCCTTCTAATTTAGTATTTAAGTACTTTTTTTTAATGTTTAATATTTATAACGCTCTGCACTCATTAGGGCTGAACAAAACCAGACCAAAATTGAACCGAATTTGTTGTCTGATCCGGTCCAGACCTTTTGAAAATTGATCTGGATCGGACCGGACGAATTTATTAATATTATATTTATTTTTTTTTATATTTTTTTAATGCAAATTACAAACTTAAAAAGTTTAGTTTTAACCTAAACTAAAACTCTAAGTTTTTACATGTCGTTCCCTTTCGAAATTAACCTAAATAAATTAAAAAATTAAAAAAATTTGGTATCAATATTTTTTTTTTTTTTTTTTTTTTTTTAAAAAAAAAATAATAATTGAAAACCACATGATGTCAGATAGTTGGGTGTCACCGAGTCATCACCAGCAGCCAGGCCGGACCGTCGTGGGGGTCACTAATACTCATCATGTGAGCCCATATCTGATATCTGTATGATGCACGCTCATGAAGCCGTTGACATAGCTGAACAAAATATCTATTAGTTCGGGTCCTCGGAGGTTTCATCTAGATTTTCATGGCTCCTCTTCTTTTACCTCAGCAAGGAAAAGACTAGTAAGAGTAATTTGGAAGTTCCATAAATATGTGAAGGTATCAGGTGTCTCTCTGTAAAACTAAAGCGAGCCAAATTTGTTTCGATTACGGACCAGGTTGTAAAGTCAGTCTCCAAAAATGAAAAAGCAGCCTACAAACCAATGGTTGATTTTGCAATGTTAAAAAAAGTGATAGTATTTGGAGACAGGTAGGAAGATCAGTTGGATCTTTTTCATAATTAATTATTTTAAGAATTAGGTTTCTTACAGCCAGCGCGGTGCAAAAGGAACTTCGTTGTTTTTTTGGGGGAACGAAGATGGGTGTTTCATGGTTGCGTATTGGATATAAATATATTTTCCCTTGCGCGTGTTCCTGTAAACAGTAGAATCCTTCCAAGTATTTTCAGTTGAAAAAGGTTCGAACGACTCGTTACATACACCTTCCTGTAATAGCTATCATCTCCTTCTCGAATACCTAAGGACGCATCACGCATCTCTTGCAGTATACAACTCTCGCAAGAAACCTAGGGAATGAAAACCATACCAATTTCCTTTTTTCCTGCTCTTGCTAATGGTTTTCCTTCTGCTAGGAAGTCTGTGTTCTTCTAGATAGGATATACGGAAGTTCCTGCTGCAAGCTGGTTGGTTTTTGCGTACTGAGGCTAACTTGACGATAAATCTCAGTCATCCAAAACAAAGAGATTTTAATATAAAAATACAACCATTACTACCAAAAACTTCACCTGGCTAACCTTCCGATTCATCAATATATGGCAGAGAATTCCGCCGGCAAGAATAAGCGGAGAAACAACCGCCAAAGTGAAATTCCAGCCGTACTCCAGGGGAGATTCGAGATCAACGACCTCCTGGGCGAGGGTAGCTTCGCAAAGGTCTACCATGCCTGCAACATCAATTCTGGTGAAAGTGTTGCCATCAAGGTCCTCGACAAGAGAAAGATCTTAAACATTGGCCTAACCCGTCAAATCAAGAGAGAGATCCAAAGTCTCCGTCGCGTTCGTCACCCAAATATTGTCCAAATATTCGAGGTCATGGCTAGCAAGGAAAAAATCTACATTGTCATGGAGTTCGTTGGCGGAGGGGAGCTCTTCACGAAGGTCACCAAGGGCCGGGTGAAAGAGCAAGTTGCAAGAAAATATTTCCAGCAGTTGATTTCGGCTGTCGGGTTTTGTCACTCCAGAGGGGTTTTCCATCGAGACCTCAAACCTGAAAATCTTTTACTCGATGAGAATGGAAACCTCAAAGTCACTGATTTCGGGTTAAGCACGCTGTCAGATAAAACCTCTCACACATTTTGCGGGACACCAGCATATCTTGCCCCTGAGGTTCTGCTTTTGACCATAAAAGGCTACCAAGCCGCAAACGTAGACATATGGTCATGTGGGGTGATTCTGTACGAGTTGATGGCCGGGTGCTCACCCTTTCTTGGTGACAATGTCAGGGCCTTGTACAAAGGCGAATTTCGGTGTCCCAGATGGTTTTCACTGAATCTAACTCGGCTTCTTACTCGACTTCTTGATCCAAACCCTAAAACTAGGATCACAATACCAGAGATTATGGAAAGCAAATGGTTTAAGAAAGGGTTTAAGCATGTCAACTTCTATGTCGAGGATGGTCAACTTTGTAGTATTGAGGAGGGGGAGGAGAAGGATGTAGCATCGAATTTGGACGAATCCAGGTCCGAATATGAATCCGAGTTGAAGAGTAAAGGGAAAGAAGCTTCATTACCAAGGCCAGCGAGTTGGAATGCATTAAATACAGGGGATAAGCAATCTTTGTCAGAATCAGATTCAGAGTTCGAGACTCGAAGAAATATCACTTCATTTCCGAGACCAGCAAGCTTGAATGCATTTGATATTATATCATTCTCGCGTGGGCTTGATCTTTCTGGCTTGTTTGGGGAGAATGGTGAGGAGGCGAGGTTTTTGTCTCATGCGCCGGTATCAAGGATCCTATCGAAATTGGAGGAGATTGCGAAGGTTGCTAAATTCACAGTGAGGAAGAAAGGTTGTCGGTTGAGCTTGCAGGGCTCGAGAGAAAGCGTGAAAGGGCCACTAGTGGTTGCTGCGGAGGTGTTCGAGTTGACACCCTCGTTGGTGCTGGTTGAGCTTAAGAGAAATGGAGGGGACAGAGGAGAGTACGAGGAATTTTGTTTTAAGGAATTGAAACCCGGGTTGCATGATTTGATGCAGGAGGAATCTGCTAGCACTTCACATCGTCCATCATAAGCTGAATAATGGGGAGAGGGGTATGCCAGCTTCTCTCTTTCTCTCTCTCTTCAAATATCTGAAATTCACATTTTTTTTTTCTTAAGTATAAAGAGAATAATACATTTAAGGATTGAGATGATCCTCTGTAAATGTAACTCTCCTTGATTATCTTTGATTTGCCTGTTGTGGTACGCAGATGGCCGGCTTTTTAGATGCCACAATCCTTAGTATGCTCTACTTTATAGAAAAGATTGTATAAAATACAAAAGGCTGTGTTAATTAGTGAGTAAAAAAGTTGTATCAAAATGGAGGAGCAAGAAATTTCACATTTTCATTATGTAGTTGGTTTTCTCGTTTACTTGAGATTCTTTAGGTGATCTTGTGCTATCCTATCGATTTAGCCGTTATTCCTGATCTCGGGCCGCTTGGAGCTGATGTTAATTTTAAGAATCCCGGTATACAAACTGATGCGTGCATTTCTGTCATTATGACCAATACCTTCACTGGATACTGGCTGTTGAAACCCAATGCTCCTGTCCAGTCAGCTAAGTAGCAACTTATGCAACTCCGAGAGTTGCTCCTTGGTTTAATTTTTGGATGTCTCATATTTTGTGCGGGAGTAATATGACAACAGATTTATTAACTAAGGAAGGGGTTTTAGGAAGGAATGTCAACTTTGATGGCAGTTATCAGTTTATGCAAACTGTTGGTGATTAACAAATTCAATGTGCAGGTTTTGATACTTTGTCTTATAGTATGCATTGTATTTAGTTTTCTAGGTTTGTTTTTGGTTTGCAGGTTTGTTTTTTTGTTATGTTGAGTCTTTTGTTTGGTTTTTGTTTTTAAAGTCTTTGGTTTTGGATGTAACCACAGTATTCTTTCGTCGTAAGTGAAAATTTTAAATAAAATTCAGAAGTACCCTCCTCTTGAAAAAAAAATATGAAAAAGCTACTAATGAGTATAGCTGCCACTTGCATTTTGAGATATAGCAGTCATATCTGCGACAAAGGGTTAATTCTTTCTCCAGGTGAAATAGGGACTGCATCATGCTCAGTGGCGGAACTAGGATTGAAATCTATGGGCGTCGAACTTTAAAGGCGAAATGACAAAAAAAAATTTCATTCGTAATGCAAAAAATTGTCTTAGAGTTACAATGTCGAAAATTAAGGACTAAAAGTATTAAAAATATTAGAATATATGTATCGTACTATGTACTACAACTGAAAAGATGACAATTGTATCCTACGATTTTGCATCATACTCTAGTGGAAAACCATATACCGGTTGTTCTTTAACAGCACCAATTTTTTCAACTTTCCTTCTCTTCTCGAGTCCATCAGTGTAGACAAGCTTCTTTTTTTACTTGCGTATTTTGCTTGGCAGCATTGATCAAGAAGAAATTGCTTTCCCCAAGTCCCTCAATAACAAATATCTTGATAGTTCATGGGGAAATTTTAGAAATTAAAATACCAATTGAGAGGTGCACTGTGCACAATTATGTCTAACCAGTTGATTACCAAATCTATGTTAAAGATGAGCTAGCACATGCAATATGAAAAAAAAAAAAAAACACCAACTCACCAAGAAAACTTCCTGGTGGAAAAATTCACAGCAAAACAATATATTAGCAAAAAAATTGAAATTACAGACCCATCAACCAATAACCCAATAAAAATTACAAAAAATCCATTTTACATAAAGCTCAAATAAAAAAACTCTAGTTGAATTCCCTATTGACATCCCCGCCCAAAAAAAAACTCTAGTTAAAAAAACCTATTGACATCCAAAACTCTAGTTGGCCTGGGCCTAATGGGTATCAGGCCCAGGCCAACTAATGATAAAAAAAAAAAAAAAAAAAAAAAAAAATTACATATAAAAGTGTCTTTTGGGCGGACGAATGGGTATCGACCGCCCTGGGTCGATACCCTCTCGTTCAGCCTCTGATCATGCTCATTGTTCGATATTTCTGTCAGCTCCCGCATAGATAACAGAAGATATTGGCATAACTGCATGCTCAATTAACTTTTCTCTGTCGCGAGAACAAGTAATTTGGGACTAGCATGGAGCCATTCAGACAGCTAGTTTCGAAAGTAAGTGTCCCTTCTGTATCCATGGGCCATATACCTGTAAAACACCCCTCGCGCTTATGCTTCGCCGGTCTTCCCCCCCCCCCCCCCCCCCCAACTCGGACTTCCCATACTTTCATCTCAGCAATCAATATGTAGAGATATAACATTATTGACCTCAATCACACAATTCAACTCTCGTGGTAAGATATTAATTATATGGCTGTGTGCGTGCATGTCAGTATGTCCCTCTCAGGATCTTCCAAAGATGTTTGTCTCTCTCATGATTTTTTGCCCATTTATCTCGTGGCCGAGTACCATTTCGTATTGCTCGTCTTTTCGCTTAGATCACAAATTTAAGATATACAAACACCAATGAAAGGAAAATTTTAATTAGAAGGAAAAACAATCAGGTACGAGACGAGAGAAGATCCAATAATAGCTAGGATAAAGATATTGGGAGAACAAAGAAAAGGAAAGCCTGAAAAACAAACAGGGAAAAGAAAAAAAAGGCAGGGCAGGGCCTCGTAGAAAAAAGATATTGAGATGAACTAACAGAGTATTGTTGGACGTCCTATCTAAGAGGAAAAAAAAATAACTATAAAGATTGTGGCTCTTGCTGTTGTTGTTCACTTCCCTGCCAAGTCCAGACAATATCCTTGAGAGAGGGTTTCAAGTCCTGGTTACAGAATTCTCTATACTCCAAGGTGTCCCCAGCTGCTTTATTGACCTCCACAACAAAAAAGGATGGGGTAACTTCAAAAATTTCAGCGTCTATTGCAAGTTGCCCCTTTCTCCCTTCTTTGCTATCCTGTAATTTCACCTTTCCGCCGCCTTTCTTCATGACCCGAAATCTTTCCGTCTCTGCTATTTCTTCAAATTTTGAAATGATCGCTGAGGCTGGTTTTGTAGAAGTGAATCGTGCCTGTGGTCTCTGATTCATGTTGTTCTCAAACAAGCCGGATAGATCAAATCCTGGTGAAAGAGAGATAATATCGAAGGCATTGAAACAAGTTGGTCTCATGGGGCTCGTACCCAAATCAACTTTTTTCTTTAAACCATCCTCAGAACCGGACGATTGAAAGGCAACCTGAACGTCACTAACCGAGATAGTGTCACTGTCTGGAAGTAGTGCTGGAGAGTCAATCTGCTTGAATCCCTTCTTGAACCAACTATTCTCCTTTAGCTTTTCGACAGTTATTCTTTTGATCGGATCGGGGTCAAGAATTCTTGAAAGAAGCTTACGGACTTCCGATGGGAACCATTGGGGACACCTGAATTCTCCTTTGCTAATCTTCTTATACATTTCCAAGAGATTCGGATCCTGGAAAGGAAGATAACCCGCCAATAAAACGAAGAGAACCACACCACAGGACCATATATCGGCCTTAGCTCCGTCATAACCTTTCTTGTTAATGACTTCAGGAGCCACGTAGGCCGGAGTACCGCACGTCGTGTGGAGAAGGCCATCTTGCCTCTTAGTCTCACACAATGCGCTCAAGCCAAAATCTGAAACTTTCAGGTTTCCATTTTCATCAACGAGGAGATTCTCCGGTTTTATGTCTCGGTGGTACACCCCTCGGCTATGGCAGAAATCCACGGCCCCAATCAATTGCTGGAAATATTTGCGTGCTGCGTCTTCCTTGAGCCTTCCTTTGGCAACCTTGTTGAAAAGCTCTCCACCTTTCACGTACTCCATGGCAAAATAAATCTTCGTTTTGCTTGCCATGACTTCATGGAGCAGGACAACATTAGGGTGCCTAACGAGGCTCATCACAGAGATCTCTCTTTTGATTTGATCAATCAACCCGACCCTTGAAATCTTCTCCTTGTCAATAATCTTGATGGCTACGCCCTGGCCTGACCTCAGGTTTCGTGCATGGTAAACCTTAGCAAATGTCCCTTGTCCAAGCAAACGCCCGAGCTCATACTTCTGCATTAATATTGTAGTGTCTTTCTTCTCCATATTGCCTGCTTCCCTCCTTCCACCTACCAGAAAAAGCAAAGAAGAATATGAAATCCAACTAAAAAATAACAGGACTCGTACTTCATTGTCTAACAAAAAATGAGGAAAAGATAGCAGTTCAGCCAAAAAAAATACCAGGACTTATTTGAATCCGCTGTCCATGTTTCTCTCCAATTGTCCCTGCGGCTCGAAGCGGCCGGAACAGTCAACTTGACCCCGAGAAAGGAGGAGAACAGGCCATGGGCGATGGCGATTCAGACCTCGCTAAAACGCGGGGTCATGGAGTGTCCCTGAGTTGTGAGCGAGAGATGCACCATCATATATCAGTTTATTCTAACGAAAAAGGCCCGTTGAAAGGTATTCCAGCCAACGGAAAACCAAACTTTGACCCCAATGGAGCCTCTGCAAATGCACTAATATAGTAAAATGTCAGGATGGCTTGCTCTGTTGGTGCAAGTAGTGGTTGTCATTTAAGCCCCTAAATATAATACTAATGCATATAAGCAAATATTTCGGACAAGGTGATGAAAATTAGATCTCAAAATTTTGTGCGGTATGGGTATTTTACTAATTATGGAAGCTAGGAACTTTGGATATAATATTCACATGAGAAGTAGACAAGAAAGAAGTGGTGGGGAAAATAGTAGAAGCTGTTTTCTCTGTTCATTCACTGATTACAGTATCTGCATCCACATATCTTTTGTTTTCTGTCGGTATGTTGTGGGCCTCACATGGAATAGATTAGTCCATATCACTTGTTTTTCTTTCTTGGAAAGCAGCAAATTCCCATCACATGATGACTGATGAATATCTCGCATATGGCTATTTATCTGCGGCTATATCATGGCGATATCAAAGGGTACTGAGCTAGACAACCCGGAGGCTTCTTATTGCAGGTCCATCTGCACGAAACTTTCCTGTTTTGTTCCAGGGGAATTTGAAGAATCTTAAGCTTACAGTAACAAGATTTCATTTGCTGTTCTCTTTCACTAACAAACATAGATTTTTTTTTTTTTTTTATAAAGCCATAGTTAGTCCCATAAGTATGAATAAAAATCAAATCGGTACCCTAATTATCAATTTGGTGATTTGAGACCCATAACTTTTTAAAATCATCAATTCTAGCCCCCTGTCTAAATTAGCGTTAAATCCGACGGAAAATATGCAAAATGATCAAAATGTCCCTCCAAGATAAAATTACTAAAAAATTCATTAAAAATAAAAAAAATTTTAAAAAAATTAATATTTTTTAAATAAAACTATTGAAACTCTATTTCAATTATATATATATATAATTTATTTCTTAAATTTTTATTATTTCAATTATTTTTTAAAATTTAGTCTTGTAGGGGCATTTTGATCATTTTGCATGATTTTCCGTCAGTTTTGAAGCCTAATTTAGACGGGGCTAGAATTGATTATTTTCAAAAGTTATGGGTCTCAAATCGTCAATTGATAATTAGGAGTACCGATTTAATTATTGCTCATACTTATGAAGCTAATTATAACTTTACCCTTTTTTTTAAAACATTACTATAAAATAAAATGTACATAATTGGTGGATTACGTGCACGTAAAGCTCAACCAGAGGGATACACCCGCATAGTGCATACCATAACAAAACAGAGCATCGTATAGCACAGCAAAGCAAAGAAAAATCCTTAAATTAGAAGGCAAAGCAGCGCAACTCAACAGTACAACTCTTTTAATTCCTTCTCAGCAGATTACAGGTTCAAGTTCAAGAGGCTGATTTTGATCTGAGGGCTTGAACTATCTCAAGGTGAACATAGATTTTATTTGCAGCCGGCCGGGACCATAAATGAGGGGCCATTCGTTGGTAATTGTCAAGTTGAAAGTGACAACAGATGGGTGTAATACTTTAGTACTCTCATTCTTTCTACTATAAAGATTTGATTATAATGACTAATTTGCAGGCCACTGGTTGAGCTTTCAACCACTGACAGACGATGCAAAATATTGGTGGCTGGTGCTATCCAATTCGGCAATTCCAAAAGCAAATTGTACATTGAAGGAATTGGCATTCCCAATCGTAGTTGCTCTAACCTCCCGTCCTTTTCCAAACATCTCTGGAATCTTGTCACGTTACTGCGAACTCCATTTAGGTATGTGTGGACGAGAACTTACCTTATTAGATAAGATATTCGGATTCCAGGGTAGTTGGCGGAAGCTCTTAAAAAGTTGAGATCTACGGTGAGGGAACATTTCAAGTATGTTGTAGGAGATGGTTTTACTCGGTTCCTATGGCTTGATAATTAGCACTCATTGGGTACTAATGCTTTTCAAAACTAATCTAATCGGGGGAGAATTGGCAGGGGAGATATGGATTTATTTGCTAATGTGATTAAGTGGACCTTGACTACTTATAAGAAATTTTCTAAATCCAGTGCTCTTCAACTGTTTCAAGGGTTCATGACAAAGTTGATTGGTACAAGCTAGTATGGTTCAGTGAAGGACCTTAATGATATGATCTGTTCTTGATATTGGTATTAATTGCTCTTTGTATGTTTGTGTTCTTGCTGTAGATTTTTGTGATGATTTCTTATATGTCAGGGTTGTCACTAATTCTGTACGAACTTTTTTTTTTAAATATACACTTATCACTTACTTTAAAAAAAGAAAAAAGAATACACTTTGCACTAATATGAGATTTGCACTTGAATTTTCAATTTCGTAAAGACTCCTCAAGTTTTAATTTTCGAAGACTTGCACTTTCTGTTAAATTTGACCATTAAAATTATCGAAAAATAGAGAAAAAATATATTTTTAAAAAAACTTGCATGCAGCTACTGATATTGTACTTGGATTACCCCGCGATACTACACTCGAGGAATCATTGACAGGACACCTCAGCAAACTCGCTCCCGCTAGTTCTGCCACGTGACCAAAAATGCAAACAAAGAAAAGGAGATACCCGTAACTCGCAAGGGCCGTTGTAGGAGCCGATTATGAGTCATGACCCCGCACAAGGCCTTTCATCCTTTTCTCCTTTGGTGAACGTTTTTGGTCGATGTGCAATTGTCATACAAGAGAGAAATTGATGCAAGTCTCACGTGAGGTACCAACGCCTCTTTAATCACATAGTAACAGTACGGCCCACATCATGTGATTGCCACGTGATTCCCATATGGGTAGGAGATCATAACCACACCTTCAGGCCTCAATGCATTTTGTCCTTTGTCCTTTGTCTTTTAGGGTCTTGCAAACTCTCTCTCTCTCTCTCTCTGTGTCCATGGTTGGGCCACAGCCGCCATCCCATCTTTCCCCACCACTTCTCTTTGGTTCAGTCGTAGGGGATGTTTTCTGGGTCGGGCCTATCTTAGATATATAGACTCGGTACTTGTGGATGAGAAAAAGGGTTCAGACGGGAGAATCGCAGTGCCTACTGACCAGAGGAACAACTTGCTGGAAATTCGGATCTTAATCCGGGTTCAAACAATATGGGGAGCAATCCTGAAAACGATAGGAGTGGGGAATACAGAACTTGGGTTCAGAGGGAGGCAACCTCCAGGGGGAACCATCAGTAGGCCGTTGTGTGGGCCATATGGGTTACAGCAAAACATTTACACGGCGTTTGTTCCAAAAATTTTAGCCATAAGAAAATAACTACACAAAATTATCTCTTTTTACTTTTTTACCAATTTTAATATAAAAAAATATAAAAAATATTCAGTTAAACCATCTATCTTTTCACTAATTCCAAAACTCCAAAATTTTAACCATTCTAAAATTTTACAAACAAACATCATGTTAACGAGTATTAACAATTTTAGCAAAAGAAAAGAAATTTTTTAAGCGATAATTCATGTGAATTAGGGGAGAACACTTCGTAATGAACTTGATATTAAATTCCCCATCTCCAATTTGCAGTCCAATGCTAAATTTCCTTCTTCTTTTTAATTACGTCTCAAGAAATTTCCAGGTTTGATATAAATAATTACGTCTCGGGAATTAACTCGCGTTTTCTAAAATTTCTCATGTTTGGCACAAACAAGATTTTCAAGAATTCTAATTAGCATATGTCTGGTTCGTAAAAAATGGTAAAATTTTTAAGATTTTGATATAATTGTGAATATTTATGTAGATTGGAGTTTTATAGGTTTTTGTGTAAAAGTTAGAGAAAATTTTAAAGATATTTAATTGTTGTTGGGTTTGTAAGAAGGTGTAGTGATAGATGATTTGATGTAATTTTTTAATAAAAAAAATATTAGAGTTTGGTGAAAAAGTATGAAGAGAGAATATTTGTTATAATTTTTTTTTGAAAATGTATTGGAGTTTGTGTGAAAAGTTGTTGGAGATTGTGTAAAAGTATTGGTATTTGTGTAAAAATTTTTGAGATTTTAGATATTAATTTTGTAAATTTTGTTGAATCGTATTATATTTTAAAATACTTTTGTAAATAAACACGCCGGTCTCAAGAAATTATTAGATTTATTAGGGCAGTGGGCTGCCACGTTAGAGGTTTACTAAAAAAAAAAAGAAAAAAAAATTCCTAGAGTTGAAAAACTTCACTTTGGAAGCTGAACCAAGGGCATCTACGGGTTCGCAGATTGACATGCTTCTTTGAAACTGTAGGGGCAAATCAGGCGGACAACTGACTGAACTGAGCTCAGTCTGCCACTTTGCAGGACGTTTCATGGGCTCTCATGCGCAGATTAATTTCACGCTTTCGATAACAGGATATATGAGATTAGGATTTTACAGTACAATTTCAAAAGAGATGCCATATTATCTGACTCTTAAACTATTTAATATTGTACGAATTAAATTTCAGGCAATATATATAATTGAGGTATTTTTTCGAATTACATCTTGTAACAAAAATTATAATAGAAGACAAAAACATAAAGATGAAGAATCACTTGATTTATGATAACTATATAAATCAATTGCTCGCTCCTACTCTTTGAACTTCTAAAGATTTACCTACACAACACAAATAGAATTTCCCTCCACTGGGAGAAGTAAATCCTCTAATGGTTAAGTTAGTTTTTTTCAATATTCTCACAATATTCTAATGTCTTGGTTGTCGATTGCAAACTTTTCTTATTCTGTTTCCGCGTCCTCCTTTTTTATACTCCCTCTTCTCTCATATGTATCTTCCTTAAATTTTAATTGTCTATTAGTCTATATCGTGGTCCTCTTCCTCTGGGCGGTTTTTTACTGCATGCTTAAACAATTGGGAGTAGTTTATTTACGTGGACAGTTTTTTCTGTATATCGAATTTGACTAATTGTTCCTATCTAAAGTTTGGGGATTCACAATTGAACCTTTTTGATTGAGTTTTTTCAGATGGATTGAATCATGGAGAGAAAAATGATTTGAATGAATTTTTTAATGTTTGTTATTATGTAAAGAGATGATTTGATGGAGAAATAAAGGATTTTGAAATTTGTTATTATTATTTGTAGTAGCCCCTTGATTGATGTGGAAATTAAAAAGTTAAAATTTTGTGACCAAAGTCATGTTTGCATCGAAGAATTCTAGTTAATTCAAAAATCTTAACTCCGCAGACGCGTCCATGGTATCATCAGAATAAAACGAATCTTCTAACATCTACGCATTTTATCATTTTCTGCTTCATGGAAACTGTCAAAAAGTTTTCTAAAACTGGCTGCCCGTGCCCCATTTTGTGCCCCTTCTTTGTCCCGTACTTCTGGAATCCTCTGGGCTCACGCGTCAAGCTGCATATATTATAAATGTAGCCTATATCAACGAATGTGATTGATTATCTCAATGGCAACCGATGACCAGGAGCGGTGCCGATGCTGTTTCCTGAAATGGATGAACCTCCAACAACAAGAGCTCTCCGAGCTCCACCAAGCCCTAACCTTACAGGCCTCAAACAAGAACAGTGAAAACTGCTTAAGACAACTCGCAGAAAAGTGCATCAAACACTATCAAGATTACGTTAATAACCGAAGTCAACTAGCCCGCAACGACGTTTCTGCCTTTTTCGCACCCGCCTGGTGCTCCAACTGGGAAAACTCACTGCTATGGATCGCTGGTTGCAGACCTTCCCAATACATCCGACTCGTTTACGCCCTAAATGGGATTGAGATTGATGCCCAGCTCCACGAATTCCTCCAAGGGACGAGAACTGGGAACCTCGGCGAGCTCAGTCCCGAACAGTTTCACCTAATCGACATCTTACAAAGCAAGACGATAAGAGCTGAGGAAAAGTTGACAACCCAGATGGCGAGCTTGCAGGAGGATGTAGCGGACCAGCCCATGGTGGCAATTACAAAGGGGTTGAGCAAAATCGGTGAGATGAATGGGGAACTGGACAGAGCTCTGGACAAACACGAGCAAGGGATGGTGGGTGCTTTGGAGGAGGCCGATAGCCTTAGGTTGAGCACGCTTAAGGAGTTGATGGATATACTGACTTCAAGGCAGGCTGTGGATTTTCTGACTGCGGCTAAAAAGCTTCAACTATGTGTGCATGAATGGGGTAAAACGAGGGATGAGAGGCATGGTAGAGGAAAGCTTATGATCACGTGAGTTGTAAGGGTAATGCATATCATAGATGAACGAAGATAAAGTGCCATGCATATGGTTGTATTCATATATGTACTAAATATAATAAGGTAACCATACGCGCGGCCGCGTGGGTTTTGGTTAGATGCTTGTAAAGAAAGACAATAAATATGAACTCTTGTAGTTAGCCATAATTAAATATATCATGTGATTTGCTTGGGCACGTGGTTAACCGATTTAGACAGGAATTTTGTCTCATAAGTATCTAGTTGAGTCGTAAGTCTGCCAAGAGCTAGGGGAAAATAACTACACAGCTTGATGATGTCAAAATTATCGAGAGCCGGAGCCTATCAGACCTGAAAAGAATAAGAAGAGGGAGTAGAGTCGGATGTGGAGACTCCAATATCAAAGTTAGATCTTGAGAGGTGTTAAATTTAGAAAAGTAATTAAGTTTACAAAAATATAACGGGGTACCTGCTATTTATAATAGGGGAGGGTGCTAAAGTCTCAAAAGGGAGTCTAGTGTTATAAGCTTCAACACTCCTTGTCTTACATGGAGTCTTGAAGCCTCTGGATTCTTTGTTTTACTTGGGGTCCTGAAGCCTCTTGAGTCCTTATCTTTTCTGGAGTCTTGTAGAGATTAACTTACACTTATATGGATTGAGGGTCTAGAATGTGTCTGTGGCCTTAGATGAGAATACTACATAGGACTCATGTGTCTAAATGGGCTGAGCCAATCATATTATGACACATCATAGCTTATAATAAGCCGTCAACAATATCGATATCTTAAGCGGCCTAGAGGAAACCAGGGGACGGATAACCATTACCTTAGGCGGCAGCAGAGGAAACGAGGAGACGACTAGAATGGACACAATGCACCTCTTTTTGCATGCTTTTCTAAAAAGAGACAACTGTCGTCTTCTCTGTCAGCATTTGGATAATGTTTGCCCGGCGAAGTTAGTTTTTAGACATTGAAGTTATATGCATATGAATGGTTTGCTAGCTTTTGTGTTATTTTTTCCTGCATATGAATGCATGGTTACTGGTTCGCTTAGGAGTTTGATTTTATATGATGAAAGAGTTGGGCGGCTGTAACTTCGTGAATGAGGGAAGACCAGCTGGTATTAGACGTACGTCTTTGAGGGTTCAAATTAAAATCCCAAAAGTGCTCCTCACCGTTGTCTCGATGTATGACAGTATATATATAGTAGTATCTCCATCCATTTCCAAACATGTTTTAAGGATGCAATCCTATGCCATGCAATGGATTTAGGCCTCTAGATGGAAATCATGTTGATCAGATGTTAGGCAATTGTCCGTGTTTCCTTTGATTTACTTATGAAAACTAAACACAGCATGTCAAGTTTAAATGGAAGTCCTCGTATGTGATGTTAAAATTTTGTAAAAGATTTCTAAAAATATCTGAAAAAAACTTTTTTCAAAATCTAAAATTTTGTGGCCAAATTATATATTCTTTTATGTTCGAAAGTTGGACAGTTAAAATGATGTTTGGGTATGAGATATTTTAAACTTTTTAAGAAAAATTCTAAACTTTTACAACCAAATATAAAAATTTTAAAATTTTTATACAAATTTTAGCACATTTTCACACCAATTTCAATCTTATTCATTAAAAAAATCTACATCTAATATTATCTTTTATTACTTTTTAAAAAATTTTAATTATTATTTTTAAATTTTTAAAAAATCATCTTCTCTCCTTACTTTTGAAGGATTAACTCCAATAAAAATAATTTTATAATTAAACATTCTTCAATTTTTTTTCACCAACTTTTTGTACAGACTATTAAAAAATCAAACTAACAAAAAATAAATAAATAAAACTAACATATTTTTCTACAAGCTCAAAATTATTAAAACGTTTGCTTGTCAAACATCACCAGTAGCGGAACCAGGATTGAACTTGAAGGAGGGCAAACTTTTAAGGCGAAATGACAAAAAAATAAATTTCCTACTTAATGCAAAAAAATTTCTTAGAGTTAAAATATAAAAATTAAAAATTAAAAATATTAAAAGTATTGAAATACACATACCGCACTATTTGCTGAGACTGAGAGATGGCAATTGGATCCCTTATCCTACAGTACAATTATAACAATTATATTTTTAAAGCAAAATGCTTGGAATTGTCCCCTTAAAACAAATACAAATAAGCTTCCCATATGATTTCGCAACCAATAAAAAAATTATCTAAGAACAAAGCAATAACTAAAATTATTCTGAAATTTTCCTTCACTGTGGAGGAGCGAGGGACGGAGAGGCAGAGAACAAACCTCAACTCTTTACAGATGTCAAAATTGGAGAATATGAAACTGCTTTCAAGCTGATGAAGAATAGGGCTAATATCCCTCCCTTAACCCAATAAAGAAGGCTTCATTCCCACTTTGCAAAAATCCATTTCATCCATGTTGACAAGCAGTGCATGGAAAGATGTTCTGGCAAGTCTGCCTACAAAATAGCAGGATGATCATAGAATCTGTTACACAACTGTTCTATTTATTTGCACCAGTTACAATGACTTTCATGTAGACCACTATTAAATGGGAGTCCAATGAACAACAGATGAAACTATTCAGACTAGCAATAAATAGGAACGAGGGAATGGTTATTGCAGAATAAGACTGGCTTGAAAAAGGCATAACAAAATTGCTTCTCATTCTTTTTCTGCTGAGAAAAAGAATGGTTATATTGCATCCATAGCAGCGTTTCCTTTTTGGTAGGGTTAGTGGGGAACGGAAGTGAAAATCTAAAAGGAACTAGTATGGCATTACACAAGTGTGACTTTTGAATTAAAAAAGTTTCTTCAATTGAGCAATTCAAAATGATGTAAAGACCAGGCCTCACTTGGAGCAAAATCAAGGTCATAATCCAAGGATAAATTTGCTGCTCCATAACTTAAGTTTGGAAGACTATAATCTAGCAATACAGAAACTATTTGACAAATCAAATATACAATCAAGGATTCGGATCATCAAAACAGATTGGATGCAGTTTCTTGTGTTTCCCTGATACATTTTAGAAAAATATACACCCTGTATACCAAGAACTAAAGTAAGTCCCTTACCAAAATACCACACCTTTGCAACGCAAACCTCAACAAAACATGGCAGCCAACAGAATTTGTCTGTTTATATAGAAATTGAGCCATAGTGAAGAAAAACTAGATAGGGAGAGAGAGAGAGAGAGAGAGAGAGAGAGCCCGAGAGAGGCAGAGAGGGAGAGAGAGAGCCTGTGAAGGAGAGAGGGACGGAGAGGCAGAGAAGGAGAGACTCGAGAGAGAGGCAGAGAAGGAGAGACTCGAGAGAGAGTCAGACGGAGACGTCGGAGAGGCAGAGAGGGAGAGAGAGAGCCTGTGGAGGAGAGAGGGACGGAGAGGCAGAGAAGGAGAGACTCGAGAGAGAGTCAGACGGAGACGTCGGAGAGGCAGAGAGGGAGAGAGAGCCAGCGGTGGAGGAGAGAGGGAGTGAGAGAGAACTGTGAGAAAGGGTGGCGTGGGGGGCTGGAGGCGTCGGGAGAGAGAGAGAGTTCAACCAGCCTAGGCTTTTTTTTATTTTTTTACCGGGCTGAGCGGGCCTGGGCAAAGGGCTTGGGCCTTGGGGGCTGGGCGCGCCTGGGTCAGTGGCTGGGCAGGGCTTAGGCTGGGCGGGCCTTCGCTGAAGGGATGAGTTTTCTTATAAAAAATAAAAAAAAAAAAGTCAAAGCAGTCGCAGAAGCCAACCGGGGCCGGCCTGGTTCCGCCTCTGATTACATCACCCATACGTCGAAAGCGAAACCCATATAAAATATTTTTTTCTTTTTTTTCCGCCGTTTTCTCAAGTGCACGTCCCCCAAAATTTCCATCAAAGTGGGTGGTGTCGTATGCGGGATGGACATGCGTGGGGCCTCGTGGCTGCCAGAACAGCCTAATCACATGGGAATGGGATTGCCTCCGAAGTTACCGAATGGATAGTTGAGAATTGAAGTTGCAGATACAATGTTGTAAAATATTCCACCTCATTATGAATTTTTTTGGCTTACGGCTCGGCTGCTCAATCCCTCCTGAGCTTCCGTTTGGGTTTTTTTTTTTTTTGCGTGACCAGTTTCTTTTTCTTCAAGTTTTTTCTCCTCCGTCACCATCGCTCTGCCGCTCCTCTTCTTGCCGGACCTCATCTCGCATTCCTTTGCTTGCCGGATCCCTCTCAAGAGCTAAAAGTTTTTTTTTTTTTTTTAATCTTTCCTTGAATCACTAATTCTGAAAGTGACTGAGGAAGGTTCTGCTTCACAAGGCTTTAGATGGATCGTAAGTGTTGGAAAGCTTCTTTGAGCTACTTTGTCAGGTCCGTTGGATTCTGTTTTATATTGGCCAGATATATAACTGAATTAATAGGTGCTACATTCTTCTTCGTATTCTGTACAGTGGCTTGCTCTGGATAAAGAGCAGAACATGCTTTCGATTGAAACCACTGCAAACCAGGTATGGACACCAGAGCTTTACTGTTTGAGTGACTACCATTCAGAGGGACAGAGCCGGCAGCCATTATATAATTGCTAGTTTCTGAGGTATATGGTAATGGGTTCTGTTTCTCTTTTAAATATTACATACTTGTAATAGTTAAGTAACTTAAAGTTACGAACGAAGGAATGTATAATTTTCATTGAATGCTCGTCAGCAAAGTGATCGGATTTTAATTGTATAGGGACACAGGTTGAGTCGTGGTTTCCTCTATACTCTTCTTTTTATGGTGTGTTTGTTTTGCATCAAAATGATTTGAGCAAAATATTTTCATTAAAGGTTGTGTTTGTTTGCATGGAAAACAAGAAAAATAAATAAATATTTCAAATGCAAAAATGTTTTCAGATTTTGTTGTTTACCTTAAAAAAAAATCACTTTTTGACAAATCTAATGAAAACTTGAAAGTTTTATAGAATGCTAAACAACACATTATGAAAAGGTATAGATAATTAAGTTGATATATTTTTTTATAATTAAATTTTATTTGGGTTTGTGAAAAATATAGAAAGAATGAGTTGAGGTGGATTTTAAGATTTGAAAAAAGTATTTTCAGATTTTATTATTTAGTCGAGAAATTTGAAAATTCTAAATTGGTGTTGATAAACATCACGTAGAGTAATGTAATAATAATATAATTATCCAAAGTACTGCTTCTTATCGTGACATCATCAAAAAAAAGCTCATGATGTTGTTGACTCCATGGTCTTCAAATTATTTGGAATTCCCTGGAAGCAATACATTTCTAGCTAAAACATTTAACACCACTGCAAGCCAATTTGACGAAAATTATTTTTGTGTTTTGTTTTCTATGGTCTTCACTCTATTGTTCTATTACCAGTCGGATAAAAAAAGATAAATTTGATCAGGTTATTCCGCTTTTCAATATTTTATCAGCTTTTCAATTAGGATAAGTTGAGCTTTTAGTAATTGTATGGTTCCTATTGAAGCCCTTTCTTATAGAAAGTGCGGGTTGCTCCTTATTCTGCAGTTGAGCTAAGAATTTCTTCTTTTTATTGAATTTAATAGGTTGATAAATGGTAGCGATTGAGGGTGGTATTTATCCAAATATTAATAGGCGAAAGTCTTCTAATACTTCAAACCCGGAAGGTTTGTCAAAATCTTTATTTGGTCATGTTGAATCTCTTCGTGTATGGATTCCGATAGATTTTTATTTGTCTCAATTGTATCGTTGGATTGTGTAGGTGATATGGTTTGGGCAGACAATAAGGAGCCACTTAATATTTGGACCTTAGAGTGGAGAGATGAGGAGCATACTTATGATTGGTACAATGCGTACTCAATTAGCATTTGGTTTAGCATCCGTAGGAATTCCAAGTACAAGAATAAAGACAAAGGGTACTATACAAGTAGAACATTCGTGTGTAGCAAAGAAGGCTTGAGAAAAATTGTTGAACTACATGCGTCGGTACTAAAGGAACGACGAAAGTTTTCCACAAGTTTGTGCATAAAATGCCCACCACAAGAGAAAAATCCAATTTAGGTAAGTACAGATAAGAAGAATGAAAAAATCCATTATATTGATGTACTTTGTGATATGTAAAAATTACATTGTGATTGACAAAATCTTAAATTCTGAAAAAAAAATAAAAAAATTACAACATGCATATGCCCTATAGACTTCTCTTTGGCACTGCAACATGCATATAAAGAATCTGGAAATATTTGCAGGGAGCAGAGAAGATTAGCCAAACTGACTCCTTATCCAACATGTATAGAACTCCTTATCCAATTCTCTTTTGTGAGATTTGCAAAGTAAGGTCTCATCTGGACCATCTGCTTATTTTGGTGACCAAGATGTAAAAATGAAGCCAAGAACTTTCTTGTATACTCAGTCCCTGCACATTGGGTTCTGCAGGAAGGGGAATTTATCCATGGCTTTGACTGGTTGAAGAGGCTGATAAGAACAAGGAACACTTTGGCTGCAGCCATAAAATCCTCTGTTTTTCCCCCGGTACAAGATCCTATACATACTCTGTCAATTTTCACATCTTTGCATTCTCTTGCTATAGCCCAATTATCTAGAGAATGTGGCTGCAAAAATACATAAACATAACTACTTAGAAAATGAGGCAAGGAAAAATCTGTCAAGAACTAAAATGAAAGAAATGGTCTTAGGAAGATCAAATATGCCAATCTTTTCAGCATTTTTCACACCATATTATTCCAGGCCAAAGTCACATGCAGGATGTGTGCCAAGATTCGGCTGCAGAAAATGCGGCTAGGCTAGAGGATGAAATTTCATATGGGAATACCATGAAATGAGTTTCATAAATCCAAATGTCAATACCTTTTACATATTTATGAGATATCACTTCTGCCTCAATTCATAGTCAGACTAATGGCTAAAATTTGAGGACATCTAAAAGTTTTCCCTAGATTCTATCGAAGTGAATGCTTGGAAATTATCATGTAATATGATACAGCGAAAACCAAACTATCAGTAGCTCAGAAATAACACGAAAAGAAGTAAATTCACCCGGAGGTAGTATGCATGCTCCCAAACATCAATGCCAAACAACGCAACCAAAGCTGATCCTTTAGTTACGAGTGGGTCCTGTAAATTTTTATGTTGTCAAATATAATTTCAGATGCTACTTCATGAAAGGACTTTCAACAAACAGCAGTAAATCACATAGTAGAGACTGTTCTCACGGTAACTAACAAGATAAATAACAATGTCCCTACCAAATAAACAGCTAAAAACAAAAGGAACAGAAGGTTTTGCCAGAGTTCTATATAGCTATACAACCAATCAGCTTTCATCGCAACTTTGGGTTTTTTAAGGTAAATAAAATCATGCACCCACACAGCATCAAAGCTGTGACCTCACCCTAGACCCATTGTTTATGGGAGAAGGAGATGCAATTTGCTTCAAATTAAGGACATAGCTGCAGTGTTGAGAGTTGAAAAGGCACCAGTAGAATAAATCAATCTTCTTGACATTTTTCATCCTTCATCCCGGAGATGGCCTACCACCTCGAAAAGCTTTGCAACTCCTAAAACAGAAAATTAATTACTCACACTTGTGAAAATGGGCATAAAAATTTCCACTGCAACAGCATCAACCACTAAAGCAAAGAACATTTTCAACTTTAAAACAAAAGCAAACACCGTTTTGCACAATTGAGAGAGACAATCAACTTGATTGATTGCACAGTGACGATTCTATCACAGGTAAAAATAATCTTGAAGATTGAATTACAAGTTGCAGGTTAACAGAATCAGAAGGCTGAATGGTAGTCACTCAAACGGTAAAGCTCTGGTGTCCATACCTGGTTTGCAGTGGTTTCAATCGAAAGCATGTTCTGCTCTTTATCCAGAGCAAGCCACTGTACAGAATACGAAGAAGAATGTAGCACCTATTAATTCAGTTCTATATCTGGCCAATATAAAACAGAATCCAACGGACCTGACAAAGTAGCTCAAAGAAGCTTTCCAACACTTACGATCCATCTGGAGCCTTGTGAAGCAAAACCTTCCTCAGTCACTCTTCAGAATTAGTGATTCAAGGGAAAGATTAAAAAAAAAAAAAAACCCTCACTTTTAGCTCTTGAGAGGGATCCGGCGAGCTGAGGAATGCGAGATGAGGTCTTTCCGGCAAGAGGAGGAGCGGCAGAGCGATGGTGACGGAGGAGAAAAAATTTGGAGAGGAAGGAACTGGTCACGCAGAAAAAAATCTTGAAGCTCAAAGTCACGTGGGAAAGAAAAGTGGAGGGATTAAGCAGCCAAGTTATGGAGCCAAGCCGGAAGCCAAAAAAATTCATTAAATGAGGTGGAGTATTTTACACCGTTGGATCTGCAACTTCAATTCTAAGCTGTCCATTCGGTACCTTCGGAGGCAATCCGTTCCCCTAATCACATTGCCACATTCCACGTAGAACCCAGACATCTTCAGACTATGGCACGTTTCAACAAAGAGAATTCCACGATCGAGAAGCTGATCAGGGGCTGCCCCAGACATCTTCCTCTTAGCAAAAGTCTGGGGACGGGCATCCCTCCAAAACCACGAATAGCTAATAGCTGCGCGTAACCCATGCACCAGCCGCCCCACCTGCACCGTGGCCTTCCCCCCTGTTTCCTTAAATTACCACTGCCCTATTTCGACTATCATCTTCCCTTCTCGATAAACAAAATGAAAACGCAAGTTGAAGAGAGGTTCTCTGAGTTCTTTGAGAAGTGGGTCTGCCAACTTGAAGAACATGTTGAACAACTCCTAAGTGTGTCCAAGGAGAAACTTAACGAAGCAGGGCTGCAAGCTTTGGTGTCTAAGGTTACACGCCATTACGAGGAGTACTACACTGTTAAATGGGCCCGGGCGCAAGAAGATGTGCTTGCCTTTTTTAATCCAGTATGGTTGAGCTCTTTAGAGAATGCTTATTCTTGGATCACTGATTGGAAGCCATCACTGGCGTTTCAAGTCATTGACACGTTGAGGAAGACTGAGGTGCCGGGAATTAGTCTGGCGGACATGTCCGAAGAGCAGGTGAAGAAGATTGAGGAGCTTAGGGTGAAGGTAAGGCTGGAGAAGGATAAGGTGGAGAGGGAAATGGAGAGGCAGCAGGTTTCCCTGGCGGACAGCAGGATCGTTCAGTTGGCCCAGGTGGCGAGCCGGGTCAGGGACGGTGATGTGGTGGTTCTGGTGGACGGGATGATGGAGGAGGCATTAAAGGAGTTGCTGGAGGGATTGGAGAGTGTGATGAAGGCTGCTGATTGCGTAAGGGTGAAAACTCTGACGGGGGCGTTAGAAGTGCTGAATCCATTGCAGTGTGTGGACTTCTTGGCTGCCATCTTTATGCTTCAGATTCGGCTCAGGAAACGGGGGAAGAAAAGAGAGAAGCCGATCGAGCGAGAATAGAACAGTCGAAGAACCTGGACTCTTTTTTTTTTTCCTGCGCGTTAAAGAAACTTTAGTTGGTCTAATAGGATTCGAAAGTGGGGGAGGTTTTGTTTTCTAGCACTTAGCCACTCAAGTGTTTGTGACTTTATTACCAGCATACAGAGCTCTGCCACGTTGAACAAATCGAATGGCAATATGTTAGTCAGAGAGGGTCGGATTCATTTGAACTTGGTTCCAATAGGCGGAGGCGGAGCCGCCTCAATATTCAGTTGATATGCGGATTCAATGATCCCCCTCTACCTCGATTCGTGAGAGTTCTTACGTACGTTAGCGAGTGCCGTCAAAGTCCAAAGTATTCTACACACATATATACTAAACTCTCTTTGATTTTTTATCGACATGGGTAAGTGTAACGGGAGCGAATGCCAAAAGATTATACTCCATGGAAACCTACTATTTTGAAATAAAAGGAAAAATACAAGAGAAAAACAATTCCCTGTCAAAATTATGGGTAAAATTTCTTGTTCTGTATAGAACATCGATCCCTAATGGGTTGGGGAAAAGCTTGGAGATCTGTGTAATGCTCTGATTCCGTGCAACCAATACCAACTTTCCTATTTTCGGATGAATCGACCCCAACTTCAAACCTGCCTCCTTAATAATGGGGGAGCGAGTTAGTCGCCAGAGGAAGGCAGAATCGAGTTGAACGGGGCAAGTTTACAAAGGACGGTGTATATCAATGGATACCTGCAATTTCTTAGCCTGTGCTTTCTAGGCCAGCCTTACTTAACTAACCAAACAGTTGGACACCTTCCTAATGGGGGCTTTATTCGAGTCAAAGCAGTTACCTCCAAATCTAGGATCTTTTAGATGAATTTCAACCCAAATCTCAATTTTTGCCTCATTATTCGTCCACATGCAGTGCAAGTAGTAAGTGGTTGTAGTTGGACCCTGAAGCCGCGGAAAGAATACTGATCCGCTCTGAAGTTAAAAATAGACCACACAGACCTTTTTCTGGAAAAATAATCCTAACCACATTCGATTTTTCTGGTTCTCAATAATAGAAAAAGTTCAAATCACAGACCCGAAATCATAAGTTTCACTGAAAGTCGCCGTCTTATAACCAAAGTTCCAGTGCAAACAAAAATCAAGCACGCTATGGAGAAATAAAAACTGTGAGAATTCTAAAACCAAAAAGAAAAAGAAAAGAACCTGTACATAAAGGGTTCACAATTTCATACTAAAAGTATTACATCAACATTTTACATCCCAAACTTGGATAATAAGTTTTACAAATATCACGTATGAATTTATATAGGACACCAGCACCACACCTGTGAAACACTTTAGCACACTTTTATTGCTAGGGAATGCAAGGGAGAAGCAGAAAGAATCTGAATATAATGAATACAAACAACATATGCATAAACACAGACACAAAAACGGATTTGAGAACTAAGTATGTACTGACACGGTTCGTCATGTAGGGGGTGGAACGGATTAGATGTTATTCTTTAGCATTCTGATACAAAAACAGAGAGAGAGATATGACTTACAACACAGAAGAAAGTCAGAGAGAACTCAAGTCGCCTCCACAGATAGGATCTCGAGTTCGGCCCACCAGAGGGGAGAAAGTCTTGGTGTTGCTTGATCCGGTGAAATAGCAATCACTTCCCTCAATTTGGCAATTACTTGCTTCATTGTGGGTCTCTGTCTTGGATCTGGTCGTATGCAATCTTGGATAACTTCACAGATGATATCAAGCTCATCATTTTTGAAAGACTTGAGAGTTGGGTCAATCATGTAACTGATGCTCCTCTTGTCATTTAAATATTCATCAGCCTGTCATGTTGATAATTAGTCGTGTATCTAAAAGGATTCAAGAATGTCTGTTGCGGCTTTATCCCCATAGTAAAACCTATGGAGAAAGCGGGCCCTAAAACAATTAGATTACTAGACTCCATTCGGAAATTACCCAGTTAAAAGGGAGGAAGGGCTAAAAAACACTTCGTCTGCAACTTACCCAGTTGACAAGGTGCCCTTGTTCTTGCGAGTATGGAAGCTTCCCAGAAATTATTTCAAGCAATAATATTCCAAAACTGTAGACATTTGTTTCTGGATCAGCAAGTAGTGGCCATTCTGAATTCTGCTTTTCATCATCACCTGAGGGCTTTAACTTGGATGTAGACTCTGAACAAAAAATGACTTCTGCAATCTGACAAAGCATAAGAGAGTGTGACAGTGGATACACAATGATGGAAATTTGTTTTTAAGGCAATCAAAATGTTAGAAAAAAAAGTTTACCTTAGCAGCATAATCATCTGTCAGATAAATATTACTTGAATTCAGGTTAGAATGTGCGACAGGTGGATTTAGATCATGGTGCATATATTGAAGACAATAGGCTGTTCCCATGATAATCCTCATCCTTGCATTCCAGTCAAGATGTTCCATTTCTCTAACTGAAAACAAGAGAAAGATTTTAGCCACTGAATTAAGCCTTCAAGATTTTACTTTATTTTCAAAAATGCAAGTTACTTTATATATAACTTAAGAGTGTTACCATGCAGATGCTCAAAGAGGGTCCCATTTGGAGCATACTCAAAGACCATCATCCTAACAAAAGGTTCATCCTCCTCGCAGTAACCAATAAGATTGACAAAGTTCTTATGATTCACCCGTGACAGTGTGTCGATCTACAGCAGGTCCAAAAAATAAGATACATCAATAAACTGAGGAAAGAAAAAAACGGCATGAGAACAAGTGCTCAATGTGTTGGACGCTGATTTTGGATTTTCCAGTGATCACAGAAACAAGATACCTTCTTCCGGTATGCCATCTCTGAGTTCTTTGACCATTCCTTAGAAGATTTAATTAATGTTGATGCAACAGCAATCTCAACTCCACTGGACAGTGTTCCCTTGTAAATAGTTGAACCATCAAGAGTCTCAATGATATTGCTGAAATCTTCACAGGCTGTTTCGAGCTCTGATCGATTCAACTTAGGAACCCCTGCATTTCGTATACACACCTGCATTAGTCTCAGGACATTAACTGGAACAAACAGAGACAGATATATACTTTTGTTTTACAGATATCAGCTGATATATTGAGGGTACATTTGGACACAAATGAAACACAGTGGACAATGCTAACGGAGATGGGAACCATCCTAATAAAATTACTTTGTGAGACTTCTATGTATTACTGTCTATTTGCACAGGATATCCATTCCTGACATGGTTGACGATAACGGTGGTGTTTGAGTGCCAAAGCCAAAATTTTGGGCCACATTAAAAAATTACAAAATAATCTCTCTCCCCATCAAATTATTCGTTTTCATTATAATATTCTCTCTTCACTTTTTCACCAACTCTCATACCCCAAAATTTTAACAATCAAACACCACCGTTTTATTCTCATGATACATGATGGGGACAACCAATATTTGTGGACAGCCATATTTGTCCCCAACATAACATTCTTAAGGACGAATACCCAGTTCATAGATCAGTCCCACCAACCTTGGTTTGTCCTTCTCACAAACAACAATCCAATTTACTTCTACCATTACGTTAAAACATATTAAATTGGGTCCAACTGATAGTTCCAACAGCCAAATTAGATTACAGATTCTTTCTCCTTTGTTTATTTTTTGTTTGTCCCCGTCCTCATTCTGATAGAACAGTTTCTTTTTTCTATCTCCTCTCACAAAAATCACCTGTTATAAATGCTTTCTGCAATTGACCACTCAGTCCACTCTTCCAAGGACCTATAGTTGCCACTGCTTGGCTCCGGAACATGAAGAAAACAGCTGCAGCAACAATGAGCAAGACAGCCACACCTGTGATCACAGTGAAATACTTCCAGATATTTCCAGAGGTGCCACCACTAGAAGGCCCTCCATTAGTTGGATTTTGAACAAAACCAGTTGGGGATTTCAAAGATTGTCTGCCAGGTTCCGGATTAGTATGCAACGGAGGATCAGCAGGCGAAGGCTGTGGTGAAGGAGGGGAAGGTTCTTTCTTATTTTCATTTGGTACAGCTGGGAAAGCCCCACTACTCTTGGTAGTTGGCAGAGCAATGATTTGTTCTGAGGGTGATCCATCACTCGCAGGTGCAGCTGCAAGGTTACTGGGTTGCTCAAGTAGCCTACGACGTGCAAAATTAATAACTGTCTGAGCAATATGGACCATTTGTGCCTCAGATGAACCTGCTTAGTAAAAGGAACAAAGTCATTTTATGATTCGGAAGCATGAATTTTCATTTTCCATGCGCAGGACTGTTAAAACTGTTTCCACTTACTGGGTATATTGCTACAGCAACTGTCTCCATTTGCATGCACACGGTTCTTTCGATATGTAAACCTTGAGAGAAAAGCAACAGTTTCAAGACATAGAGCATGAAGATACAATGAAATGTAATATTAGGGTGGTAAAACTTAAAGAATTGAATTCCATACGGTGATAGATGCAAGACATGGAGAGAATTCATAAGAGCTCCTATAAATGAATCTCCCTTGTTGAATTGCTTTGAATTGCTCTCCCCATCACTGATGAGACATGTGAAGAATCAAAAAACTAGAAGCTTAAAATTGTAGACATTGGTGCATTACCGACAAGAAGAATTTTTTGACCAAGGCATGACTAGTTAATCCCTCAAGTACCAGTGCATAATATGGAAAAAAAAAAAAAAAATGTTGACACCCATCCATCAATCAGAACTAAAAAAATGCAATATCTGTCCAGTGCTTCAAATTAGTTCTGCATATTTCAGACTAGCTTGCATCCTACAAATAGTTCCCGGAGCAGAATCTCATGCTGTTTTAGTCAGCTACAAGTGCTCAAAGATAACTGGGTGCAGATCAATGAGACTCAAAGGTTATACAAGAACATTAGAGTTGACAAAAGATTTCTGACGTTTCTTTTGTAATTGCACTGAATACCAAATCAAATAAATAAAGAGGATAAATATGCCCCATTATCAATTCAACTCTTTGCAGTGATGAAGCTGAGAGAAGTAAAACCAGGAATTTAAAGAGCTTTACGAACAGCTTCTTCATTTAGAAAGTTTCCCAAGTTACCCGACAAAAAATCTTTCTCTGTTTCCTTAGGCACATGTAACATGCTTCTAAGTTAATAGAAGTTTCTCTGCCACATATCTTGCAGGGAGAGAAGCCAAAAATAAACTAAAGAGGGAGATCACCACATGATATGTAATGTTTGTGTGTTATTGAGGCAGACGGGGAATTTTGGTATTTGGGGTTGGGGGGAGCAGAGTAATCAAGAGACCTTAAGTTCAATGCAACAAGCAGATGTCTTACTGTCCAAACTTTCTATTCACACAGTTGACCCCAGCAGCCACAGGAGCTGTAAGGTTATCACAAAACTCAGACTTGGAGATCAAGCTGAGCCTCCTGATGTCCAAAGATATGCTGCCTTCAAATTTTTTGTCACAGAGAAACCTAGGGTATAACAATTTTAGAAAAAGGAACTTCTAAGTTCTAAGGTAAAGCATTAAAAGCAGAAGAAATATGTAACGTTCAACTTACAGGTGCTTCAGTGAGAGCATCCTGCCTATTTCTGCTGGAATAGCTCCACTCAAGTTATTGTCCCTCAAGTCCAACTGCTCCAGCTTTGTAAGCTGTCCAAGCTCTTTAGGAATGGCACCAGAGAAATTGTTCTTGAAGAGTACACTGTCGATAGAAAGAGAGAAGCAAGAAACAGAGTATGTTACTAAGATTTCAACAGGAACAGCAATGTTGACAAATACCAAGCTGCATAGCAACACCTAAGATTTAGTGCTGAAATAAGGGATCTCATATAGTACTGGAATAGATCATCTACAAATGCCAAATGCATATGATTCAGGGTAAGGCCTAAGAGATATCCTTAAGATGGGTATATTATGTGCATTCTCCAATATGTAAAAATAACTTCAGGTTGCTTTGTAAGGTGAACACGATGTATACACATTTTCCAACTTGAAACAGGATAACAAACACGCATATACCACAGAGTTCAAACATTTATATCTCAGAGAGTCAAAATTTGAGACGGAAATTATTTTTTGTGCTCTGAAATGAAGCATCACAAGTACCAACACAAGGGTACAACTTGAGAAAATACTCTGAGGTTGAAGGGTACCAAACCTTTCAACATGTAGAGCAACAATACAGATTTGTTCAGTCTATGTCATAAAAAGGAGGCACCCAACTTCTCCAGAAAATAAATGACAAACAAAATCCAAAACTGCACTCAGATATAAAAACTCAAAATTTTGGCCATCCCATGCCGTGAATCCTTACAGAGATCGTAAGTTACTAAGCTTCCCAAGCTCAGGCGCCAGCGTCCCCTCCAAAGAAAGCCTATTGAGATCCCTACACGAAGTTAACATTTACAAATTAAATCGTTTCAATTGTGCCATATGCCATACTGAATCTTCCAGATTATTTCTAGAAGGAAATTAGGCAAACTTAACAGATGAACAGAACGGTGATACTCAAATCCGTGGCAATAATGCTTTTTACAATTGAAAACGCCACAACAGGGACTTACAGCATTTGTACTTCGCCGTCCACACAATGAACACCCGACCACATGCAAGGATCGGTGTCATTAGGATTCCAATTTGCAAGAACACCAGTAGGATCCCGATCTATTCTCGCCCGGAATTCCAACAAGGCCAATCCTGCATTCCCACTCCAATAGCAACAGACATTAGACGACAATATACATTTGTATTCAGTACCAACAAACAGACAAAACACGAATGCTCAAACGACAATTACCTTCACCGTTAAGTGACCAACACCCCCTGATACCCAAAACAACAATCAATGCCATGAAACACGAGAACTTGAATCCAGAGGGGTTCCATCTACCCCCCATTGCTTTGTGAACCAAATGCAGCAGTGGTGGAGGTCAGCCACGATGCTAAACAACACACTATACGAGATCGCCAGGTTTTTATACAACTCACCGTCTTCAATATCCTCCAAAATACAATCACGAGAAATCCTCGACTCCCAAACAATCCTTGTGTAAATGGATATATCCAATATACACTAACTACGCGAAAACGTTGTTACAATGAGACTCAAATGGGCGGAGGCATTCGCGTCCGGCGATCATATCAGGGTCCCTCATCTTGGAATCTTTTTAATGAGCTCAGCACCTTTGTTGTCATAAAGCGCCATAGTCCGACTCAATCCTCTACTCAACAGAATTGGACCTTCAACGTCACCAAGTTCAGAAAAGAAGGAGATGAACAAAGTTAAATGGGTCAAAAAATAATGCAAGAAGGAACACCCTCGTCAACAAGCAACGTGGAAAAGCAACAGTGCAAGAGGATTTACCATGAAGAAAGGCAAAAGTGTGCAAGGGAATAAGTCTTTTCTGCTGCTGTTGTCCACGGTAATAATCCGCTCTTTCTGGGGGGGGATATGGAAATAACTCAGAAACAATGAAAATGTGATTGAACCGATGAATTATTGAATGCCTGAAATGAAGGTTAGGAGTGGTGACAGGTAGGGGAGACAGAGCCTTCAAAAGGCAGCAAAGAAAAAAAATATCCGAATAATAATAATCAAAATTTGGTAGAATGTAATCCCTTTCTTCTGTTATTGCCCTTTCTTTTCTCAGGATGATCTCAGAGGACCCTCTCTTCGACCGTCTTTGGGTCTCTCTCTGTACTCTCCCTGTTCCTTCCTCTACTTTTTTCCTCTGCGTTTCGTTCTCTATCTCTCTCCTCTCTCACCCCCACCGGTCATCCCTCACCAGCTGTGTTCTGTTTTTCCTTCGTTTCTTTTTTCCTGATTTTTTTCAAAAAATCTTCTATATTTTCCGGTAGGTCCAGAATATGAATTTTGCTTACCCTTTTGGGGGGATGGGGCCCGAAAGGAGTTTGATCGGCGGGAACTCAGATTCCGTTAACTGACATTTCGTTCGGCGGCGTTGTGCTTGAGCCTGTCCGTGCGCTTGCGTGGCTAGTTCCCGCGTGTTCTTTAGTGAGTGGTGGTGAGCCACTTTCGATGAACTCGGACGCGTTTTCCCTTCGATTTGTTTATAACCGTTGACTGGGCCCACCTTTCTCTCTTTCCCTCCCTTGCGTGCCTACCTCTTCGTCTCTCCCTCTCCCTGCCCCCACCGTCCATTCTTTTTTCTTTTTTCTTTTTTTTTTTTGTAAATCCCCACCGTACCATTCGACTAACGAAATGGAGTACTGGATACATACTTGACCAATCAGTTTTGGACATGTCAGCGGTTCCAAGCTTGGAACCCACTTTTAGTACTTAGGAGGTTTTTCTTCCAGAAAACAATAATGTATTCATTAATTATTCCCACCATTAATAAAATTTTGATACTGATATGATATCTTCTCTACGTACAATCTCTCTCTTTTTTTTTTCCTATCTTTCTATCACGTCGCAATTATTGAATTTTTTTTTTAGGTTTGTCATAAATTGGTTTAAAGAAGAGTTAGTTTTTGTCGTTTGAGGGTGGTTTACGAGGAGATAAGGAAGACTTTTTAACTTTCTTAATTTAACATATTCGGCATTGTAGAATGTTCCATACATTTTTTGTGATAAAAATTTATGCTCCTCTCCCCATTAATGTTTGAAATTTATTTATTTATTTATTTATTTCTTTGCTTCCCAATATTATAGTCTATATATATGAACAATCCAAAGCGTGTAGAGAGGAGTTAAAATCCTTATCTAGGCACACCAACTTAAAGAGCTACCAGCCGTAGGTTGATTCGACATTTACAACGTTGCATGGCATAATTCCGTGTTTATTTGCTTTATAAAATACTAATGTTCTGACAAAGCATGGAATTTTGATAGGCTACCTGTCTAATTCATTTTGTTGTACCCGTACTGCTTGAGTTCTGACAGAATAAAGATATGGAACCGTTTCCTTCAGCGGAAAGCCAACACATTTTTTTCTTTATTTGCTCGAGAAAAATAATATAAGAAGATGAACCCGATTCAGCTAGTAACATATTATAGTGGTCTCTGTAATTGCGTATCCGAAACATTAGCTTCATTCTTATTCTTTTAAATACGGTGCCTTTCAGCGGAACAAAGAGATACTTATGGTTTGTTTGAGAAGAAAAAGTGCGAAAGCTAATTCGATGGTGCTCTTATCATTCTAAATATTTAGAGAATATTGTGAAAATTGAGGAGATTAAAATTTTATTAGATTTTATGAAAGAATAGTAAATAAATTAGAATTCTATGGAAGTTGATGAAAAAGAAAGAAGTATAATTTTGTGAGAGTTAATGAAAAAAATAAAAAGAGAGATGATTTGAGTAAAATTTTTATACTTATTGTAGCGAAAAAAAAATGATCTGATGTGTAGAAAAAGATTATTTTAAATTTATTTTATTTGATAAAAATTTTGAGTTAATTGTATTTGCAAACTAAAATTTTAGAATAGGAAAAATTTTGAGGGATTTGCTAATTTGCAAACTCACCCTAAAGAGAACTAATAGGTTGTAGCTTTAGTACCTTACAACCCATTAATTTATTAGTTTTAAAGTTAAATGTTCGATATAAATTGAAATCACTTATTAAAGTGAAGTTTAATTTTGGGACTAGAAGATGGATTGAGACTAATTGATGACCTTACTAATGTTGTAATGACGTCAAATAAATAGTAATTATAGTTCAAATAAAATATTCTATAATGAGATGCTCTATTATCATGCGGAGAGAGGATTGTTTTACTAGCTGTACACTTTCTTTTATTGTTTATTAAAAAAAAAAACTGTGAGTGATAGAAGGGAGGGAAAAATACATTTTTCACCTACAAACTATCGGGATAGTGACATATTGCACCCCAAACTATCATCTTTAAGACATTGCACCCTCAAACTACCAATGTTAGACACTTTGCACCCTAAACTACCCACTTTGACACATTACACCCTCCAACTACTAATATTAAACACTTTGCACCCTCCATTTGACAATAATACCCTTGAGAAATTAATGAATTGACAACAATATCTTCAATATATGCAAAATGGGTCAAGATATTATCGTCATTTTAGTTAAAAATTTGATAAAGGATGTAAAGTGTTAAAAATTAGTAGTTAGAGGGTGTAATGTGTCAAAATTGGTAGTTTAAGGTACAAAGTGTAAAACTTATAGTAATTTATGGGTGAAAAGTCTATTTTTCCCTAGAAGGGAAAAAGAAAAAACTGTGGCAAAGGTTGTGTCCAAGTGACCTACGAGGATTAGGTATTAAAGTAGAAAGAATGTCGCCTGTGGTAAGGGAGCTTTACGTGGTTACTGATAATGTGACGAGCGTAACACCTTACCGTAACATAGAGTGGCAGGAGAGGGAATTGGAACCAAAACAAGGGTGAAAAGGGATAGTTTCGAATCAGGATTGAGGTGGTTCAGACTTCAGAGCTTTGGGCGGTCCTAATGAAGGAAGGAACAAAGAATCAACCGTGTTCTTTCTTTTACGTTTTTTATTTCCTAGGAGAACGCAAAATGGATATGCAAGAAGTATAGCTTTTAGTTAGGAGAAATTACTTCTTGCACCTTCTAATTACTTTATTTGTGTTCCAAACGACGAAGCTTGAAACATAACATCTCAAATTACCCCTAAATTTATATTTTGCACTCTATCTAACAATTTAGCCGTTTCAATAGTGACATGTGTTTTTCTTAAATTTATTTAAACGGTAGAATCTTTTTAAGAGTATAACTTGTTAAATATATGGTAATTAGAAAGTGTAAAATATAATTTTCCCTATAACCTATTTGGTTTGTTGTGATCATTTAAACAAAAATATAACTAGTTTGACTCTTCTTCAATAAAATAACAAAGAAAGCTTTTTCGGAAAAGATTAATTCGTAGAGCCGAATTTTATAGATCTTGCACTCAATAATCATAACCGTGTTTAATATAATATATTGAAATTCTTAAATATTTTATTTCGATTAATTCAAAATATTGCGAAATATAAGTATTAAAACTTCTTCTAAAGAATTCCTATAATTTTTAGAGAGAAACTTGATTCTATATATCGTAAGAATAAATGAAATGAAAGAGAAATTATTTATACGTTTAGATACAATGAAGAAACTAGAAAATTAGAGAATTGGATGCGTTTCATTGCTGGGTTGGTTTGTGAGAAGAATAGAAAGGAAAATAGTTCTTAGACTCTACTCTAACAGAGAAATAAAAGTGTTAGACTTTGAGGACAACTTATTATAAAACATTTAAGTAACTTTTCGACCAATATTGTTTCCCTTCCATTCTTTTTTTAGCGGGATGAATGGTCAAGGCTTTTAAAACATCAAAACTATGTTCATTAGCGGAACCAATAAATGCAATCAAAGGGGTAAATTTTTAAGGAAAATGATAAAAAAAAAAAAAAAAATTATGTAGAATATCTTAAAGTTAAAATATCAAAAATTTTAATACTTACTTATTTATTTGTCCCATCAAGCTCGAGTCGGTGACTTTTAAGCCTCATGCATACTGTACTTGCATATAAGAGCTGCTGCTCTGATCTAGTGATCTTGCAGGAAAGTGGTCATAATTTGGAACCATTTTGTTTAGATTTTGTTCTTTTATTTGAATGACCATAAGGTAGAATTTCATTCACAAGATTCCAGTGACTTGTTCCACTTTTCCTTATGTACACAGATCTCATTTTGTTTAATCACAGTAATCACACTCACAATATCATAAATTCACAATCACAATAATCCTAATAAATTAACAACTTCATAAATTCATCAAAAACTAAATCACAATTAACAATTTCACAATTTATGTTTAATCGAAAATTAAAATAAATTCATGACAATTAACATATTGTGAAGAATCTATTTAATCGAAAATAAACAAAGAAAGACTTTGAGTTGAGAGAAAATACCTGGAGGCTAGAGAGAGAGCTAAAGAGAGAGAGAGAGTTGTGGTCTATGGAAGAGGAGACAGGGATGGAGAGGCAAAGAGAGAGCACTGAGCAGAGAGAGAGAGATCCGGGCCTTCGGCGTTCTGTGGAGGAGGAGAGGTAGAGAGAAAGGGCTAGTTGGAGCCGTCAAAAGACCGATGGGAAGCGGAGGCTATAGGCTGGAGCTGCGTCGGGCGTTGAGAGGTGGGAAGCTGTGAGAGGAGAAGGTTGGGCGTCGGGGGAAAGAAGGGGGGAATTGGGACAAGCATAACGAATTAAAACCAAGACGTTTATCCCTGGAAAACACACAAGCAAGACTCTGCACGCTGGGCGGGGTTAGGTGCCTAGGTATAGGTCCACGTTGGGGGCGACTGTGAAAGGATCTCAAGTGAAGACCATGGCCTACACGCCCACGAGTAGGAGGATAGGTTGCGAGATGCAGCGCCAGTGACACACATGGGCACCCTTGACATACCCACAGCGAGTGTGGCAGGAGCACATGACAGCTCATAGCGCGTGCGACCGAAACACCACAGCCATGCCATGGCATTAGCGCACGCACGCGCAAGCGAGGCGCACCAGCACCCACGACAAGCCATGACAGCCCAGCAATGCCCATGCTTGGCATGTCAGCCAGCCGCAGACATGCCATGGCAAGCCCATGGCCAGCGCCAAGACTTGCCTTAACATAGTGCCACAGCAAGACCTTGGCCACCAACCAAGCGAACTAGCAGCAGATAATCAAGAGTGGCTACTTACAGCAGCCACCACCGGCGGCGGAGCACCACCACCCTTAGTGGTGATCGGGCGGGATGTGAACAAGCATGGCCTGGGGAGTCGGAAGAGCATCACCACCCATGGAGGAGTATGGCGGCGACGCCACTATGTAAGGCGACGGACGGCGGCGAGGTCAAGCACTTTATAGAGATACTTTCAGAGATTGATTTTCCTTGTGGTGAGTGATTGAATAAATCATATCTTCTAGATTTAGGATGTTTCTCCTAAACTCTAAAAGATTAGTTTTCTTTTTCATTTGAGTTGTTTTAGGCATGTCTCGTTAAATCTCCTTGATTTTAGGAATTGTTTCCTTAAAATCTTGTTTCTTTTTAGGAGAGTTGCATGTCTCGTTAATCTCCCTGAATTGTTTCTTATGGCACGATTGGGTTGGTTTTTGTAAGCTCCTGAGGATGCCGAGTGCCCTAGAGTAGTGATTCAGAGAGTTGTGTTTTGTAAGCTTAGAGAGTTGTGAGTGTTGGCCAGGTGGCACGTTTATGCCAGTACTTGGGGCTAATAACCTCTTGAGGAGCTAGGGCTAATAACCGTACGTGTGTGTTCTTGGGGTCGGAGGGGTAGCCGTCCCCTAGTGTCCGGGCGGGGGGGAGGGCGATGTGGATTGAGTATTGATAAATACCTATTGAGATTTATATAAACAGTGGTGATATACACATGTGATATGTTACATGAAATACGACCTGAATTAAATATATTATAATAAATATTATCATAAGAATATTTAAGCGTGTGTATATACAACTTAACAGACACAAAGCATACACGTTCTCATACATCACTTTATAATATCATTTAAGCCTAAATAGTTAGAAGCAATGTAGAAAATATCAACAACTCAATTCCGAAATTGTGCAGGTCACATGGCGGATGGAACACATGATATGTTAGTGAAAAGCGAGTGAAAAGTTTTTGCTACCAAATCTAAAAGATAAAGAAAAAGACCTACTGCACCAGTGCTATAACAACATTCCAATTAAAATTTCTGAAACATAATAGTGCAAATTAAGACTATAATTAAAAAAATTTAGGTGGTCTGAAATCAAGATTTTCTACCATTTTTTTCATTCAAATTGCACCCTATAATTTAAAGAAAAATAGATAAAACGTCTTGACTTCATACAATTTAGAAAAATTACAATTTTCTCTCTCAAACTATCACCTAATTCTCGAATACTCCATAAACTTTAATTCGTTGCAACTCGCCTCCACAAATTATACTTCTCATTGTGATTTTATCTCATAACTTGCAGAAGTTGTTATATCGAACAGTTTTTGTTCCAAGTAAATGACACGTGACCTTCTTCTTATTTGAAAATACAAGTTTGACCAACTTGATTCTAAGTGAGTCATCTTTTTTTTTAACTAAAAAAAACAGCTAATTACATATTATTTTTTGGCTCTACAAATTGCTAGAAGCATAGTAAGAAATTAGGGAGGACTCAAACGAGGGTAAAATTGTCTTTTCACATAGGAAAAAGGTCACGTGTATGGTGAAATAGAAATCATTCGATATAACAACTTCAGTTGATTGAGAGATGAAATCGCAATGAGAAGTATGGTTTATAGGGTGAGTTACAATGAGTTAAAGTTTGTGAGAGTATTTGAGAATTGAGTGATTGTTTGAAGGAGAAAATTGTAATTAACAAAAAAAAAATATAAGACTTAATTATAAAAATTACGCCTATTCAAAATTTTACATGAATAATTAAGAGTGTGTTTGTTTACTAAAATTTTAGACCTTCTAAAATTTTAACATAATAAAATAATTATAATATAATATCTTTCTCCACATTAAATCATTACTTTTCACTATAATAAATATAAAAAATTTCATTCAAACAATTTCTTTCTTCACTTTTTCAACAATTCTAATACTTTAAAATTTTAACCTCCCTAAAATTTTAACACTCAAACACAAACTTAATATTATAGAATCTAAACTAAATTTCTTTAAATTGAATGATATATTCATATAATTCAAAAAAAATACAAAAAATTTCAAAAGTTTAGGACACAAACACTACCGATATTCTCACCCTCAGATTCGTACGAGTCATGCGTTCATGAGTTGTCCGGAAGGGAAATAGGAAAGGGGGGAAAAGAACGAAAAGAAAGATGAAAGGTTGCAGCATCGAGGACGTGGCCCGGGTGGGCAAAGATACAATGAATTTTACGCAGGTGGTCGCGGCGAACGACCCCCACTTCTTTTTGTTTTTGTTGTTTAATATAAATTGTTTTTCCTAAGCAAACGAGCCCACTTCCCCACACACAAACATTGCACTTAGCCGCAGTTGACGTCGTTTCAGTGCTCTGCAAAATTGCAAATCACATCGCTATTTTCAGTTTTTCACCTCTCGCTCTCATTTCTCATTATAAATCCCCTCTTAACTCTCCCACATAAGTTTTCTCGTAGCCCTTCTCTCTGTCTTAAGACTCTCAGGTACTCTCTCCCTCGCTCTCCGAAATCTGCGTCTATATCCGTGGGCGCTGTTCTCCTAGTTAATTAAATTCGGAATACGCGAGAGCGATCCGTTCTAGGGATTGAATCTGAGAAGTCTTTACCTGATTCTCTTTTTGCTGCTTTAATTTCCTTTCATGGTGTTTATTTCAAACGGTTGAGTAATTACGTGTTAGATGAGATTAGGTACTCCCATATTGATTTTTGTTTCAAGGCTTTGCCCAATTTTGACTGCTGAGAAAGATGAGGAAAAGAAATCTCATCTGAAGTTTCTCATTCTCTGTACTTAGTTCGTGTGCTATTAGCCAGATTGTTGAAATTGGTTTATCTTACTTTCAAAAATACTCTTCGTGGCCTCTTCAGCTCCCAAGGGCGTGGATCGAACTGCCTTGGACTGTGCATCAATTAATAATTATTTTATTTTTCTAGGAGAGTATAGTTGAGCATTAGTAAAGATTACTTAATGAACATATGCTAGTTTTTCTATTATTTTGTGAAAGTTACTGACATGATGGTTATGTTATTTTTGTTTGCTAGGTGCTTTTGAGCTGCCGTGGACGGGGTTGCTTAACTACCATGCATATCTATTGCTGTCCCTTGGGTTCACGAAGGGCGGGATTCTGGAATTGTTGCCGAGAAAGGAAGTTGTTTTTGAACACTCTCGTATAAACTGGAAAAGCCCAATAGCTTCTTTTGATTTAGATGATTGACCCACCCCAAAGTTCTGGTGACTGATACTTGAGAATTCAGTCCTGCTACAAATTCAGATTAGTTTGCTGCTAGTATTTCTACGGGCTTCATACCATGCCAGTCATTCAGAAGCTATATAATGCCTGCAAAGTGGCCTTCTCTACTGATGGTCCTATATCAGAAGAGGCTCTCGGAAAAGTTCGTTCTATTTTAGGTCGGAGGATAGAGAAACGTGAATCATAGTTGTCTCATTTATCTCATGATGTTGTTCACTTGCACTTCGTACATGCAATTTTAGTTTAATGTACTTTGTTTTGACATTGTCATGTAATGCTTTTCCAGATGAATTGAAGCCTGCTAATGTGGGTCTCGAACAGGAAGCGCAATTGGCACGTCAATGGAGAGCTTCTGTGAATGGTAGCAATGGTAAAAAGGGGCGTAACGGCAGTCATCAGTACCTACCTCCAATAAAATATTTGCACTTGCATGAATGTGACAGATTTTCGGTAAGTAATTTGAACGTCTGTAGAACCACAGTTTGGAACTTAAGGATCTTCTTACACTTTGTTCTGGTTGGGTGTACTGCATTCTTTTGTAATCGAAGTGGGATTAATAACAAGTAGTTGTGAAATTTTTGGACTTTGTTTCAGATAGGAATTTTCTGCATGCCACCTGGTTCTGTGATACCACTTCATAATCATCCTGGAATGACAGTGTTGAGCAAGCTTCTTTATGGTTCATTATGTGTGAGATCATATGATTGGCTCGAGATACCTGGGTTTGGAGATCTATCTCAAGGTGCCCATCTTCATTGACCCTAACATATTTTGAGATAGAATCATGGCTCTATGATGGTGATTGTTAGGTGTGGCTCCGAATTTTAGTCCCACATGGAAAGAGAATGTCTCCACTGTTTCATCCTTAGCCTTTATAAATGGGGACCAAGACTACTTGCCCCACATGGAAATGAGAAGTGGTCTTTGCACCACTCTAAGCCTATAAAAGAAAAGTTAGGCTTACGCTTTTCCACACCAACAAAAGGAGTAAGGGTAGCCAAAATACATGGGGAGAAAAGAGGGAATTTCAGGGTTCAGAGTTTTGGGCTCTCTTTTCTGGGGTCTCATATTGTTGAGATTTATTCTCTTTTTGGAATGAGATTCTTTGGTTATATTTGGGCTTTGTTTGGGCCTAGAGTGTTTTATTGCCTCTCATTTGTAATGCTCTTCTTTTGTTAGTGGAATTCTTCCTGACGGCCTTCCACAGTTGATGTAGGCTTCCCTATTCGAACCACTTAAATCCTGGTGTCTCTTGTGCTTTCTATTCTGTTATTTTTCTGTTTCTTTGGGTTCTGTAGATCTCGTCTTGTCACAACAGTGATTCAGACTGATATTCTGGAGTGTATTAAATATCTCTTGTTGCCTTTTGGAAAAAGTGAAACTATAAGAGACAATTTTTTGAGCTGATGTCGTATGTTAGAATCCATGTTCATGCACAATTTCTTGTTTCGTAAACTACGTAGGTTGTTCAAAACAACTAGCTTGGTTGATACCTCCTAAGCAGGTCTGTTCATTTCATCTCCTTCTGCCTATGGCTCTTGATACCTTTAACACCTTATTTCTTTCTTTTGCCTGTTACCTGTATGAGATGCCTTGACCTATTCTCAATATGGAGGGGAGATGCTACTCCAGCATATTCTGTGTTTGTGAGGGTGAGGAGATTTCTGACAAAAGGCTAACCACTTTGGATAGCTTGTCAAATAATTTTAGCAGATATGACTATTTTGCAACCTACTGTTTGCAAATTCTATCTGTTACATTTGTTAGTGGCACTGGGCTTTCTTGAGTTAAATTCAGTTAATTTGTTCTAAGGAGTACTACTTAAGCAGGCTGTTTCATTCTTTTTTATGTCTCATATCCAAAGTTGCAAATAGGCTTTAGGTAAGCTGGTTTACTCTATCATAAGTTAGATCACTAAAGAATGGAAAGGAGAAGAGAATTTCAAAATAATAGTGGAAAATGAGAAGAGTTAGAATGAAAGTTGTAGCGCTAATGATGTTGGCCTATAAATGCTGTTATATATCTCATTGAGTTCTTGCTGCTTAGTATTGAAGTTCCTTCTAGCTTGTTATGTTAGACTTCTTTGAGAGGCTCTTGGAAACGGTTTACGTCAGCTCAATACACTCCTTTTCTGCCTAGAATACCTAGTGTGCATGGCCTTCCTCTTCAACTATGAGGGTGGCACCAGCTGCAACTTCCTGCTATTTTGAGTGTTATCTCCTGAGGAGGATTCCCTGTTGCCACCCTCCTAAATGTACACCTACAGAGATCAGATGTGAGGAGGTTGTTGGTAGTAGTGCAGCTTGAAGCTTCTATGGACGGCCATGAGGAACAAAAATAGAGGGACCCCAGTGAGGGGAAGTGGGTGTGTTAAAGTATCAAGCTTTGGATCTCGAGGATTTTGTAAATTTGGGTTCAAAGAAGATCGTTTGGGATTAATGACCTAAAATTTTCTGAAGGCCAAAGGTCTGCTCTAACCTATAATATCGAGGTTCATTTTTCTGACAAGGAAAAAATGCCACTGTCATTGCTTGTGAGACATCACATGTGTATTAGGCTAGAAGAGTCCATTGGCGGACAGGAATTCATAACTGTTGATGGTGAATTTAATGAGGGAGGATGGAATCTTCGATTAGGATGAAAGCCCAAATTTTATCCAAGTTGATATTTGTATGTATTAGGAAAGATTCCTTGGTATCAGCCTTAGATTAAAATCCATGGATGTGGCACTATGCGACGATATATCCAAGCTATATACTTTTCTAAGTTTAGAGGTCCTTCATGGCTCCTAATGTTTCTCACATGCATTCATTTCCTGGTTATGTAAAGTATGTAATGAATACCTGGTACATACTGGAATCTAAATGCACTTCATAATCGCTAGTAACATGTGCCCCAAGTAATGGTTTAGACCCGGGGGATGACTGAAGATGCTGTTTTTAGAGATCAGACCACTTATCTAAAAGAAGCTGTTTGTTTCGGCCAAGTTGTTAATACCTATTAATTTGAAACTGTCTAAACAGCATCAGTACTTTGACAACAGTGGCACCACTGCAACCCTCTGTTTCTATCCTGCACCATTTTCATGCATAAACTCTTTGTAGAGTTCTCGAACATGTTTGCTGCTTTGTGGAGTATTTGCAGTTTTGGGGATTGCAAATATCTTTTCAAACTCTTCTGCTAAGTCATATCCTGGTGTCCTGCTAAGTTATATTGTCTCTGAAAAGTTGTTATGCAAATTTTGCAAAATTTAAAATTTCCAATGAGATGTTTGTGAGGGTTGTGTCAAAGGATCAATGGTTTGTGCAATTGCTTATCTCATGATGATGACTATATCAACTTACCAACAGCTTCCTATAGCCCTTTCCTTTTCCTTCTATGTCATAGGGAAAACCAAGTAAGCCCCTGAAAATAGAGGAGCTATGCCAAGTAATCAGGACAGGGCCTCTGCCTGATGGTTCTCTAAAGCCTGCTTTATTTTCTTGTGGAGTAGCAACACAGTCACTGTGTTTGATATTATTCTGAATAAGGAAGGAAAGGATCCCTGAAATAAGGACCACTGTATTTGGTTTGTTGTATTTCTGATGTCTTGGGGTTAATCCATCACAATGCTCTTTGGTTTATGAACTGTTGGTAGTCATTATCGAGAGCACCCCTTTCAGTCCCAGTTAGGAATCAAGACCGAGGTTTTATACTTGCAAATTAATGCGAATTCTCTCTTGTGTGCCTGTGATCCTTGCCTATTCCAATCGGTTAGTTTGATGCTTACTCTTTCCGACAATTGCTCATATAGTTGTCTTTGCTTAGAGGTGGTCTGATTTGAACATGGAATAAATCGGCAGATAAGGATAGTTATTCACGAATACTGAAAAGAAATGGACTGTGGATTAGTGCAAATTCACTGACTGAATTTGTGGGATTTTGCAGCCAGACCTGCAAAACTTGTTAAAGATTGTGATATGAGTGCACCTTGTGGTACAACCACCCTTCATCCAAACACCGGTGGCAATATTCATTGTTTCAAAGCATCGACACCCTGTGCCCTCTTTGACATTCTTTCACCCCCCTACTCCTCGGAAGATGGTCGACACTGCTCGTATTTCCGGAAATCCCCGAGAAGAGACCTACCAGGTATCTTCCCTCCCTCTGTTTTTGTGGTTCTGAGAGATGCTTTTGTCCTCTCCTAATGTCCAGAACTAACCATTTGACATCTTTTCTTTTCCCGAAGATATTGATCAACTATGTGGTACAGCACCATCTGAAGTGACTTGGTTGGAAGAGATTCAACCTCCAGAGAACTTAGTGGTCCGGCGGGGGCTGTACAAGGGCCCTATTATTAGAAATTGAAAGGTTTTTGGGACCTCAAGGACCATAACCATTCGTCACTTGGCCTAACAGATGGGCTATGAGGTGATTCTGTTGTTTGCTATCAACCATCTAGGCAATAAATGCTGGAATGTTGGCAATTGTTATTTCCATTCCCACAATGAGGCATGTGGTTGTAGATATCTATTACGTTGTCTTGGTGAGGATGCCCAACCAAAATTCTTATAGCCAAGACCCGTTAATTGTTTCTTTTATTGCAGCAAGTAGCTTTCAGATATTTCGGTTTAAGTTGGAGTGAAGTACTGTTTTTGCAAGAGTCTTTTCCAGCATGTTAGAGTGATTCCTACTCTTCCTACCGCTCTTTTTTTCTTCTTTTCTTTTGGTGGTCTTCCTGTTGGAATTTCCTGCTAAAACACTGAAAAGTTAGATCATGAGAAAGGTTCTGTAAGACTGTTCAACAAAACCACACTTTGCAACAAAAATGCCCGACACATACCATAAATGCGGAATTTTTTCATTCTTTTTTCTTGGGATTTTCCTTGTCTAGTGGGAGGGGGGAGAATGGTATTAACGACACAACTTCAATCACCAATTTAACTGTATATCAATCTAATTTGCCTAACTTTTAATAGCAACAGGAGTGATCTGCAGCTAACTAGCGCGTGCCTTTAACGACAAATTTGTTATGGGGACAGGACATAGCAGACAAGCTCTTAAATCACGTTTGCCATTTGAGCTAATTCTCGGCCTCAAAATCCTCTGGTTTTGTGTGTTTCAGGCCTCATTCTTTGCTAAGCTGTTGTCCAACCATTTGTACCCTTCCAAAAAAAAACCTTTAAATTTAGCCCTTTACAACTACTTTTGTCAGACTATTTCCGCGGTGTCCAGGATTATGAAAGTTTCATGCTCACTGGGTGGATCATGAAGGTGGTACTGCACGCAAAAATGACAAGAGTCCTCTACGCAGGTTAATCATCAGGTGGGACTGGGTACTGGGGCTAAGAGTTTCTGGCCTTTTCAAAAACAGTATCTTCATATACGCTCTGAAGCCTGTGATCAATGCGTTGACTGGAAGCTTACTTGGGCAGCCAGACAATAGAGCCCATTGGCTCACCGGATGGCAAAATGCGCCATACAACATACATCTTTCGGCTCAATTAGCTTGGACAGTAGTCCGCCCTCTTTATCTTTTAGAAGGCCCCATGAATTGGCGTGAATAGATAGGGAAAACTCCACTAGAACACTACTTACAACTGCGGTGTCAGCGTGGCACTTTCTGTCTCTCTCTGGCCATCTCTTTCTGTCTCTCTCTCTCTCTTCCCCTCACCAAGACAGCCTAAAGTGCCTATGTTTGCGGCGACAATTTTGCCAACATTTCATATATATATATATATATAGGTTAGGTATTCGCGTAAAGCTTTCCGTTTTTACTTTTTTCTGAATATATCCTGTTTTGTTGGTATTCTCTTTCCTATGTGCGGTATTCCCGTAAAATGTACTTTGTTGTGATGGTTTTCCCATCCAAGAATTCTCAAGCTAACCTATAGAGGTTATGCAAGAGGGCATTACTTGGGGCATCCTTTGAGCATTCTAGAGTCGGTCAATCTTTATTTTAGATTCAGAGACGAGAGTCCCATGCCATATCTCCTCACCAAAGTAATGGACGGAGCCTGTACAGGCCGGTTGAGGTTATTCAAAATTGTCACCCACTCTTACGAAGGCTTGATTAAGGGTTCATGAATATCCACCCACTCATAAGCTGCCACAAGTACGCTACGAAGTCTCGACTTCAATTTGCGCGCTTTCCTTTTTCTTTTTCCCAGAAAAACAAGGCACTCAATTTGGGTTCTTGAAGTAAGAAAAAGGACCCATTATGCTTCTTAATTTGAGGAAAAATAAAAGATTTCTGGGACTTGGCCTGCCGTTGTGTACGTTTCATCTTGTTTTTTTTTTTAAGACAATTATGGTATTCGGGTCAAACTTTTGCGCACTTCAATTAATTTCGAAATTTTGCAAGGTCTGACTAGCTGAATTACTCTTCGGAATTATTTTGTTATATAATATTATTACTTACCCAAAAACTCAAAAAAAGAAACTGCATTAAGCTAGTTATGCTCAAGACTGCTTCTTTTCTCCCCTTTATTGGTGACAACTATGTACATTAATCAGCACCTCATTCTTACTGTCTCATTTAAACCGTCACTGTTATTTCCATATTAGAAGAAAGAGGCAGAACACTGAACAGGGACCCAAAGACAACACTCTGGTCAGCCGGTTATCTATAGTATAAGGCCTATAGATATCCTATCCGATCAGTAGAAATCACTAGAAAACGAAGACAAACAATCGCAAGAAACAAAGAAAGTACACCCGGGCCAGAACAGGGGTTAAACTATTTCAGTGCAGTAATCAGACATGATTCTCCTTTACACCCAATATTTTAAAACATTTTCCCAGTCACAAATTAATGTTGACGACAAGTATATATGTTGTGGTGATTGCTAAGTTGGACTTTTTTTTATCACTTATATATATGACAGATACATACAACTGACGCTCTGAAAGATTCTTACGAACGAAAAAAATAATGAAATGTCAACTCCCATGCACGCGAGACGACAAAACTTCCAAGTATTTTTTAGGTACGTAGGGCAGGGAGTCCCCGCCCCCTTTTCTATTCACAATTTCCTTCTCTTCCACATAGTTTTCACTCTTGTTTCTTATTTTAATCCTTCGAGCATCTTTATATCGCAACAAGATCAAATGCGCACGTCACTCATAACGAGCCAGTGTTGGCTGCCCTTGATTTAAGCAAACCAAATCCTTGAAGTGATTCCCCCTTGATCTGCCCCAAAGAGTTAGAGAATACAAGCTAGGATACGTCCTGTGTCATGTGAGGACAATCCAAATTCTCCCCGGGCAGCCTTGGGAAGTAATACCCCTTAATGGCACAGAAAATATAAACATTTGGTGCAATTTCGAGGCTATGATCATATGGGAGACAAGTGTCTCTCATCTAGCTTCCAGCATCCGCACCCAGCTCCCTGCACCAAGTTCTGTCCATTTGTGTTGTCTTCTTTGTTTCTTTGCAGAACTATACAACAGATTAAGCAAGATTTTTGAGGTGTAGTAGTACTGAGAGTGATATGGGGGCCCTGGGTTTAATCTTTCTTCAGAGTCGCAACTATTTTTGTCTTGAAAACGTATACTACCTCTCTGACCAAACTCTAGTACTAGCTTTGCAACACATGGAGTGTAACTTTATATGCAATATTCCAACAAATTAAGCGGCCTCTTCCTAGCTCTTTGCGTTGTGTTATGGTATGATCCCTACATGGTCCTGAATCTGGGAGAAGGTAATCTCAACTAAACCTGCTAGAGAAACAAACTAGGGCGCTGGATAAAGCGCCAATAAAGTAACACAGTTAGCCTTGCCCCCCAAAGCGCTTTTTGGAGAAAGTGCACTTGGTCAAATTGGTAGGTACGTACCCAATCTTCCCTCCCTCAAATTCAGTATCTTAGATAACAGCTGCAACTTTTAGGGTAAGAAATTCTTGCTTCTATTACTGCTGATCCTAGTGAGAATTCTGAAATGAGTAGCTCCAATATATCAGTTGACTACATAAAGCCCGGAATATCATTTCTCTTTGGAGGATACGATCATTGGAATGTAGCAACTTAAATCTTGTATATATTCTATTTGAAGTCAATGTTTCAGTCCTAGCTCATTCTTTTTGTTTTTCTTTACAAAGACGTAGTTCATTCACTCAAGGAAATCTAACTTTTATTTGTCAATGTTCTATTATATATTTCTGCAATCGATCGAGAAGGTTCGGAAATGAACCATGCCAACTGTTTTAGCGTCCAAGTCCCCCTAAAATTGACTAGTTTCTAGATCTCAGATCTCGCTCCCCCACATAGTTCTGGCATGTTTATTCAACATCTTTTTTTTTTTTTTTTTTTTCGAATTGGACCAATGAACTAAAAGTCATAACAACATATGCTTGTCAAATAAAGCCGTGAAAACCAGCAATAAAATCATGGGGACAAGAAAGCAGGTGTTGATATATGGGCAGAAAGTCTTAGTTTAGGTGGGAAGAAAATGAAAGGTTGATGAAGGAAATGGCCCACATATTTCTTTCACCCTTGTTGGTCAGATTAAACTTGCCAAACAAAAGAAAGATTTTTGTTATTCGGAATTGAAATGGAAGGAGTCTCTAACAGAGGTCAACAATTAAGATAATCACGCACAAGCCAGAAGGAGAGAGATTGTACAAGGACAACTGTCAAAGGAGGGGGAAGGAAAAAAGGTTGGAACAGTCACATGATTTCCAACAGTCCAAGGGACCAGTCGCATCTGTATCCATAATGCGAGTATTATTGCAATTTAAAGAGCACAAGTGGTGTGTCCGACTATCGTTGATTTTTTCTTAACATGACCATGGGTCGACTTAGAATATCATAATTTATATATCTTCTAATTTATCTGCCGAATCAAACAAAAGCGTCCCAAAACCAAGTAGGAAACGAAAACTTTGTTCCCTCTCTCTCCTGATCTTTCTCTTCCTCTCGATCTCTCTCTCCCAGCTCTTATGATGGAAGTGTTCAAGGAGTAAGTCCACTCCAATCTGTTCGACCCTCTTAAAAGCTTGCAGGTTAGGAGGCATGCGAGGATCAGCTCAGAGATCTGTTTGAGTATCATTGATCTTCAACATGGAAGAGGGAGGACTGACGCTCGTCTTCATCAATGGTTTGTATTTAGGAAAAGGGAAAAAAAATATATTGTATGCCTTTCTATGATATAGCCAATATCGTCGTGGTAGTTTCTGCTAAAGAACTCAAGATCTTATCCTTTCAATGGCGCGCGATATATATACCACTTAGGTGATAGTTCTCCCCTTTTTCAGGGGGTTCTCCCCCGCTTGCTTATGATTCTAAGTGGTTTTCTCAAGAGACGTTTCGGAAAGTAATGAAACAGGCCAGACTAATCTGCCCTTTGAGAAAGCTCTGGAATCCAGAGTTAGCGCGCGCGCTAATTGACGTTAAATAGTTACTCCGATAGTATTGTTTGGTTACTCGTTGAAATGATTATTTTTGAAGAAATGATTAGCGAAAATCTAGCAGCCGTTTTTTTCATGATGGACAAATATTTGCATTGCTATTACCGGCCATGATTATACTGCTGCAAACATACGATAATCATCATTTGTTATTGCATATTTGGATAAGAAGAAGAGAGACATGGAGATCAGATGGACTCTCTCTCTCTCTCCACTGACCAAGATTGTCATAGGGCCCTAATTTTCTTCCTAGGATATAGCCTTGAGAAATTGTTGACGGCTCTGGTCATGCTTCCAATTAATATTCATGATTAGGTCACAAAATGGAAATTAGCATGCACTGATGAACAATATTGAAATTAGAACATCCTCAATCAGATACTAATCGTGTTTTTTTAATTTGTGTTACATTAGAATTCTCTCTCCATTCGCTAAATCATTCTGAAATATGTCTGAGGCAATGAATACCTTGCACTAGTTTAGAAGTTAGTTCTTAGTATAATTACAACGTACGTTGTTCAACCCTAACTAATATCTTACACTTCGGCATCCACCGAATACTTTGCAATATGTATCGAGATCATAAACATGATAAGGGGGGTTCTGAACCTAGTCTATCTCATAAGCTATGGGATCAAACATGTAGATTGCAGAATATTATCTTTTAGTACCCATTTTCTCCACTTGTTTAGTCCATTTTTAGAAAAGTACTGGATGAAACAGCATAAGCCTAAGGATTCACTATTAAATGTTTCCTGCAATAAGTTTCCACAGTTAGCTTTCACCTAAAACGCATGTCCTCTAGGATCAAAGACCTGGTGTAATTAATCCATTTTAAAGGCTGGTTGCATATGGAGATAGAGTACAGCTAGCTACTGATCGAACTGATATATATACAATATATATTGACGTTAATGAAACACGTGGTGCTAGCAAATCTAGTAACTCTAAATAAGTTACGTTATTCATCAGATACTCCAATGCTAATATTATAGTACTCCACTAGGGACAGAAAAAACCAAGGAGCATATATAAAGAATTACTCCTTAATTAGCTAGGTTTTTGAAGTGCAAAAATCAAAAAGAGAGAGAGAGAGAGAGAAAGGAGAGAACAACAATAACTTGGATATAGGGAAGATATCATTGTAATCAATCCTAAGCATAATTGACCTGCAGGATTATATATATTTACATGGATGTGTATATATATATGTGTGTGTTTGGGTTTGTTGATCAGATGTACACGCCTATTATAAGCTGGTGTGAAAGGTCCTGTGTTTTTCTTTTCTTTTCTTCTCTTTAATTTTTAATTTTTTATATTTCTTTTTCCAAAGTTTGAAAGGTACTCCTTCATTAGTTATAATCGCGCTTTGATCGATGATGTTTTTTGCATGTGATATACTTGTACTGTGCCATTATTTCTCCTTGGAATAAGATTATCCTGCTTACCGGAAAAGAAAAAAGTGCAGTAGGATTAATTGTTTACTATTTATGAAGCAATTGGTAACATGTAAACTAGGTACAAACAAGCATCAGGCCGTGTGAATCTTTTCCTTTCGATTCATCAAATATAGTCATTTATTGCATCCAACAATTTGTTGAACGTACGTCATTTGAACACCCACTTTTCTTTCAGGAATCTAGCTATATCTTGGACAACGAGCTCAATTCTTTGATGTGGCAAAGAGAAAATCAAAGTAGCCATGGCCGAGGCATTGGAGATATATGATGATGAAAAAAGCTGTGACAGAAGTGATCAGGAACAGGCTGAAAATGCCTCCGTAGTGTCTTCACAAAGGTGCTCATCGTTTGACTTAAATGAAGAAGCGTGGTGTGCAGAAGATGGTAGTATACCCGAGGTAGCTGAACTCAGCATTGAAGATGATGAGAAAAGAACAGAGGGAAATTCAGCTAATAATGACACCTCCCGTGAAGGAAATGGAAGAACGGCTAGAGTAAGGCAATATGTTAGATCAAAAATGCCTCGGCTTCGGTGGACTCCTGAGCTCCATCTCTCTTTTGTTCATGCTGTTGAAAGGCTTGGGGGACAAGAGAGTGAGTTTCAATTACCATATTCTGGCAAAGGAAAAATGAGTGCCAATGAATCTCAACAACTACCTAGTCTTATCCCCCTCTGTGTGATGGAAGCAAAGAGCATCATCATGAGTTACGAACGTCTTTTTCAATAAATTATTATTTACATTAATTCTTTTTGGATTGGCATGCAGGAGCAACTCCTAAATTAGTTCTTCAGCTAATGAACGTGAGAGGACTTAGTATTGCCCATGTAAAGAGCCACTTACAGGTAGAGAGCAAATAGCTTAGTTACGGTTATCTCCCCAATCTCCTTTTACTAATTCTCCTTAATTTACTAATATTGAATTTTGTACGGACAGATGTATAGAAGTAAAAAGCTTGATGAGGCCGGGCAAGGTGAAGCATTGTGAATTTTCATTGTGCAAGTTTAGTAGTTTCCAATTGTTCTCTGGCATTTAACAATTATCAAGATATAAAGGAAACAGCAAATTAACCTTCAAATGATCACAAATGCCGATTACATATATGTTCAATGAAGGTGTCAGAATTGTCCGGAATGCTGGAAATTATATGACATCAATTCTGCCAAAAACTGCACGTTCACATGTTTCTGTTGTATGTATGTTGTCTTCTACGTACGTTGGTCGTAATTCTCATTAAATAGACAAAACGGAAATTTAGGCATGAAGAACTCAAAAGGATTATTTACCAACCTAGCTAGCTATATATGATGGAATTTAATTAGGATAGAAAAGCAAGCTCATTTTTATAACTCATAAATATCTGCCTCTGTTGCCTTTTTTTTCTTCTTCTTTTGTGAACAGTTCTAGGTCAAACCTGCAGACAACTGGAAAGAAGAAATCATATCCAAGGCATATTGCAACATACAACCAGTACTCATCAACACTTCAGAATGGAGAATGGTGGAATAGTTCTAGCACGACATTCTGATCCATACAACGTCCCTCATGGTCTTTTGCAGCGACCCTTCTCCCAAGTACCATTAGATATAAAAGCTAGCTTCTCAAGGTAGCTAATATTTCTTGAGAAATATATTCTCATCGGAAAAAAATATATATTCAACTAAGTCTCCTCTTACATATCAGTCGTAGAGAAGAGCATCCCCTATTTTTAACGTACATATTCTCCAACAACATCATGGTCTCTCTCTCTCTCCCCTCCCTCTTGATCATGTTATAGGCAGCAGGAGTACTGGCCCAATAATATTCAGCACGGCATAACAAGAGCAAACGATCTAGCGAGCAAAGATCTCGGACGAGATAAGGGTTTGATCACTTCAACAGCCTTCCCAACGCAAGGCAAGTCAAATACAGCTTCAAGCTTCCGATTTCAAGCCGTGGATACAAATATTCAAATTGGGCCCATTAGACCTAGCCGATTTCTTGAGGAAAAAAGATGGCCTCCGTTTGCCAAGATTACCGGTCACTGGCAAGGAAAAGGGGCGCCTACCAATATCAAGTGGGACAATGCTGTCACCAGGTTCATTGGAGAAACCAAGAATGCGAGGCCAACTGAATGGAAACTTGGAAACAGCTCAAAGGTTACGAAGTTCCTATCAAGCTCAGATGATCTTCTCAGCAATTCCAATAGCTTTAAACCAGAGTTTGAACCCCCATTTCGGCTTGAGGTATAATTTTTCATTTCAGAAAACTCTTTGGCAAATGTTGACCATAGCTTTGATTTCTTCTCCGCCCCCTCTCTGTTGCCCCGTAAACTTTGTTTCTTGTTCTTAATTTCAAGCTTTCGTTTTATTTAATTTCTAAACTGCAGTTGAATCGAGAAAAGGTGTTGAAGGACAAGGAATGGTTTCCGGATTTGCAGCTAAGACTTAACCAAACACTCGAGAACGAGGATGATCAGGAGACTCATGGCAAAGGAACACATGAAATTAGCACTAAGCTTTCTCTTTCTTAGCTTGTATTTGTCAAGCAACCATGGCGAAATCTATTTACGAAATTCATACATATTATACAGACAGAAAATATGGAGCAACACAACAAGACCCAACTGATCAGAGGCTACTTAATTATAGGATCTGACTTTGTAAAAAAACAAGGGGAGAGAAATTACAATAGAAGTGAGATAGCAAAAAATGCTTTTGCTAATTTATTGGACTGTGTTTGATTTGCATAAGGTGAACCCAAAAATATTATGTAATCGAAAAATTAAGAAATTAAGTATTCGAGTCTTTGACTCCGCATGCATGTAATTCCTTTACGGAGAAATTTTGGAGTAAAAGGTGATACGGTCTGTGATTATACGTGACAGTTCTAGAAAACAAAGATAAATAAATAAAGGAAGAAGAATTTTGAAAAATATTTTCATGAGGATAGGCTAGGTAGTAGGGAACATGTTAAATATGCTAGTGTGAGAGACGTAAAAACTTGAGCTCTTATACCAGTGATTGATAGTCTTAGGCCTTCTCAACCCCAAAAGCTAATTCAAGAGGTGAAATTTTTTCTCACACTTATAAATTGACCACCAACCCCTTCCACAACTGATGTGGGACTAACCCAAATAACTCTGCAGTTAGAAAGATATCTTGGGCTCTTATACCAGTGATTGATGGTCTTAGGCCTTTTCAATCCCAAAAGCTAACTCAAGAGGTGAGGCTTTCCCTCACACTTATAAATTGACCACTAACCCTTTCATAACCGATGTGGGATTAACCCAAATAACTCTACAGTTAGAAAGATACCTTGGGCTCTTATACCAGTGATTGATAGTCTTAGGCCTTCTCAACCCCAAAAGCTAACTTAAGAGGTGAGGCTTTTCCTCACACTTATAAATTGACCACTAACTCCTTCCACAACCGATGTGGGAGTAATCCAAATAACTCTACCGTTAGAAAGATACAGATACCCTAATTATTTGAGAATTTTGTTCACATCACTCCCCTATTAATCTACATGGAAGTTTCTTAAACTTGGAAGGACGTACGTCATCTTTGGGTCTATGTGGGCAATATAATTTGTGGGTAATGTGAGCCCCTTGCAATACATTTTAGAATGAAAATGGGTTTGTAGTAGTACGCTTAGCACAGACTATACATAAAGCAAGCCTTACGTCTTTTGTGTTCATTTTACAAATATAAAAAGATCAGGGCATTGAAGTTGAAGTTGTCCAAGCAAGCCGTTTTAATTTACATCCCCTTACAAGTAATGAAGAACCATTGTAAAACCAACCGACATAACTTGTCGAGCTGGAGAATTTATAGAATGTATATATATATATATGCATGGTTCTAGGTGAGAGTTAAAGAGTAACTTTTATTTCAAGCCAGCTCTCATCTCGTGAAAGACTCCTGCTAAGTGTACGGATTGTAGTTGAACTATTAACTCATATTCGGAAGCTCTCGCCTCTTGTTACGTGTACGGATTTTTGTTGGATTATAATTCTTTGTTTTTTTTTGTCTGAAGGATTAGAATTAAAAGATATTCTAATTTTAATTTATTTTAAAACATGTGGTATACTAGTGACCATATATTGACATTTAACGTATCATATCATTAATTCCGTTAGAAATTAAAATGAAAATTCGAGAAAATAAGTTATTTAAAACTTAAATTCAAACAGTAATTTTGTCGATTCTAAAAATATATGCAGTTTTTTAAAATCTCATAAAAACCTTGGCATTAATTTTTAAATTTTCCTTTCTCAAAATAGCCTCAAAACCTATAGAGTGAAATTGTATGTCCTTTATTTTTATGTAATTAGTACTCTTAAAGTTCAATTTCTTCTTCATCCTTAGTTGGGCTCAAATCTATAAGTTTAAACATTTAAGTTGAATTGTGTTCTTATATATTATGAGCCCACTAGAAAACTCCCTCAATCTGTTAATCTCCCCAACATTAATTGGTCACTGGCTGTTGTTGCTAGGACTAGGCCTTGCGCTCTGTACATTTTACTATATAATAGATAGAAAACTCTTACCTAAAAACATCCATGGTTTTCCTCTATCGTCTTTCCAAAGTGAAGTTAGCAGCTATAATACCAGATGTGTCGCGAGATATGTGTTTTATTTTCCCAATAATGTTGGTGGATCATATCATCTGCTACCTATCTAGCAAGGTGTATTTCAATTCTAAGGGATATTAATTCTAATTAATCAAATGGAAAAATGTGAGAATATTTCCAAGATACAATTTTTAAGTCTATGTTAACTGTAGACATTGACGTTTACTCATAGAAATCTTCTTGACAACTGTGAAAGTGCCTGTGTAGCCGGTTGGGTTCTGAAGCAAGTTCCGGCTGTGGCGGTATCTCCGGTGGACCAGCCATTGGAACGGATATTGATTTTTCGTGCATGTGATCTTACGCTGTTCAATTCCGCTGCCATTATTCCTCTTTTCTTTTCTTTTTTTTTCTTTTTTTTTTTTTTCAAAATTGGGCTACGTCGACGATTTTTGGTACTACTATTGGCCCCTTACATATCTTTGGATGGGTTCTCCTACCAGGTTAAAGATTAAAGAAACCATCAAAGGCCCACTAAGCCTACTGAGCCCGTCCAGCAGGTACCCCTTACCCTTGGGTTTAGAACAGAAGTTGCGACCTAAAACTGTCTTGGGCCTCTCTAAAACCTTTTCGTGAAATTTTTTCTGATGAGGAGATTCGTCCGTCCAAAGACCTTTGCATTCTGACAGAATAAAAAAAAAAAAAGAAGAAGAAAAGGAACTGTTTTGCTTGGACTAAAGTGAAAAGACCAAGTGCCCATTCATTTCAAATCCCCCGTTGGTACAAATTTTCCATCCACCAAAGCCATACTCAGAAAGATAAATTCAATGGAATAAGATGCAATACATTTCACCAGAAAAAATTTAGCAACAGCCAACAAGTATATTGCACAGGGCAAATGGGAAGTTTTTCCTCTGGTATTTACCATCCTCCTTAGCACGCACACCTACCAAAAGGTGGCAAGTTGAAACATCAACTGCAGAGCCTAATTACCAGTAGAAACAAACCAATAATGTGCATCAAAGTTTAAACTTTAAAGGAAGCTATACCCTCATTTTTTAACCCAAACAGAAATGCCCGCGAATTCATATGAAAAAAAAAAAAAAAAACAGGGCAGTAAAAATGTAGACAGCAGGAATATGACCTGCTCAGCTGCTCTGACTATTGCCTACAGCTACGACAAAGGCTGGATTATGGATAAGTGTAACTGGTGGAATTGAGCAAACCAAAATGCCCCTCCGTAAGGACCTTAACATATCATGAGGAGCAGCAAGGTGTAATAGATACTCCAGCTGAAGCGGATACGAACGAGGGATACATATACCTTTGACAATTTCAAAACAGAATCTCCAAACCAAGCAACGAGCCTAAGGACTTCTGAAGGGACCTTTGCATTATGTTATGGATTGCTGAGAAATATGTGTAATTAATTCCTGTCGAGAAGAAAGATAAAATATTTAGCGCATATTTTTCTCTCAGTAGTGAACCTTAAACCATTGGGAATCTGATGAGGATGAAGAATGACGCCATTACCTCAGAATAACGAACATGATCATGATGCAAGCGAGAACTTTTTACAATGGTTTCCCACTTGGCATTAGGAGAGGATGTCTTAGGGTCCTGCTTCCTAAGGAGTGTTGGCGTGCCAAGTTTCAAATGTGAAAATGGATTTCCAGAGGAGATGGAAGGCAGCGTACGCCAAAGCCAGGATTCAGAAGGTGACTTTGGTAAAGGAGGCCGAACAGGGCACTGTTCATCACTAGCATTAGCATTCCCTATCTCGTCTGCTTTAAGAATCTGATAGCTGCCAATATTTAGATTTCCTTCAGAGGTCAGTTTTGAGCATTCGAACGAACTAGATCTTTTTTCAAGTCCTTGACTCTGTCCAGAGCCCTCCATCGTCGCTTCTTGGCCTCTTTGATGTGATATTGCAGGCGTAGGGGATAAATCAGCATCAATGGACACTGCGGTTTCAAATATGCCCCCATCGTTTGAAATATTTAGGCATTTTATCTCTTGAAAACAGATTCTGTAGTAGAAGTTTCTTCGACCCCTCTGCTCTCTAATGAAGTATCCACGTCTTCACCTGCAGAGTCTGTCGATCCCTTTGAAAGTGATGATACTTCAGGAATATTTACAGCATCTACATACAGTATCTTCTCAACTGCGGGGCTAATTGAGCCCAACACTTGTTTATTTTTGTTGCTCCCTTCAATATACTGACCGAACCTGTTGGCTTTTACATTCTCAACATCTTTGGGAATGCCAAGGAAACCAACTCCACGAAAGGGAGACCGAGGTGTTTCATTCCTGTAGGGAGACACCCCAGCACCCCGTGAACACCGGTATGGGGATAACCTGCCTGTTGTTTGCAGTTCCCCGGAATGCGTAAACCGACTGGATTCACCAGTCTGCTTTTTTGCAACCTTATGCAGTTCACCTGATCGAGCTCCATAGCGCAATTTGGGCTGATCGACAGCATCCCAAGCAAGCTGAAAAGAGACAAGACCGGAAGCAATGACGATGACTTTTATTAGTGATAGCAAGAACATTGAATCTAAAGAGAGAAGGAAAACCTTAATGAATACCTTTTGGGGAGTTTGACTGTGAGATTGGATATAAGCAGTTTTCCCTGGTCTAGCAATCTCACGGGCAGAAGATTCAGCGACCTGGGCCCTAAGTTTTATCCCAGGCACTGGATTTAAGAGGCAAAAAGAATTCTTAAAGCATAATCTTGGGAGTAACCCGCAACCTTTAGCTGACTGATTACCGGAGTAGTCATACTCACAATCTTCATCTTCACTCTCTGCTTCCTCTTTCTTTTGGACACATAGTGCCACCATGTCAGACCCGTTTCGATTTATTAGAAGCTTCCTGTCGAACCCACCAATTCTCTTAATTTACTCAATTCGCTTAACCAAACCATCCTGCTCAGTTGAACTTCACTACTGATTGCCATAGGATAAGCGAGACAATAATCTAGAAGAAACCATTGCCATATTCTGAACTGTAAGAAAAAACAAGAAACTATCACACATAAATCCCAAGTTTGATCTGTAGACAGCAAGAGTTCCCAGATAAGGCTGTTCAATACTCGACCATCAGAAAAAAATCAACACCCACTACACAGGATCAACACCAATTACGCCATGAATAGCCATGAGTAGAAAAATCCTGTAGAGACAAATTGATTCAAACGACGCATTCAGACAATAAACAAACAACCATCCTCACCCTCCAATCAGACCCCCTTCCTCATTTAATCCCACCATCTGATAACCCCTTTCAATGAAAAAATATAAGTACCGAATTTGCACCCTAAAAAACCTGTCTGATAAAATTACAATTCCAACTCCTTTATTTACAACCTTGGTGGTAATTTAAAACTGTCCATAAAAACCTAATCCCAGAAGCGCCACCAAGCCTTGGCTACAGACCTCGCTTATGAGAATGGGCTCCAAGTTCACATACCCATCATTGGTCTCCTGGATAATACTATTTCCCATTGAAAGGAACCCTAATTACATGCAAACAGTATATTCTGTCACTAATCCAACTCACACAAATGTCCTTTATCCACATAAGGGAAAATGAGGGCGCAAGACCGTAATAAACAGATACCGAATTGCAACAGAATCATTCTCAATCTTCCCTTTTAGGCCATCCTATATTCAAGTAGCTCATGCAATGGCTGAAGAAAATCGAACCTTCACAAACAGCAAAAGTGACGACTTATCCTTTCCCCCAATCAAAAACCTAACTGACAATGAAATTCTAATGCAGTCCTACCCTTACTTCACAAAGTGTTCCAATCACAAAAATATAGACCCAATCTCACACAGATACAATAAGCCGCCTGTACAAACAAAGTCATCCAAATAACTCCAAATCAGCCTCATATCTTAAAAATCCAAACAAGTGAGCCAAACCCATCAACCATGCAACAAACCAAAAATAATACATCACATACAATCCCATAACAAAGCACCAAAAACCATATAAACTCTTTCAATAAACAAAGCAAAACCCAAAAAATCCCAAAATGAAAAACCAACCAGAGAAAAATCCACCACACATGAGAAAAAAAACACCTCAACATACAAAACCACAAAAAGAAAAGACACCACCCTCAAACCTACTCCTGTCTTCATCTACAAACTTGAACACTAGAATCGACACATAGAAACACAATGACCAGAAGATGCACCAAATTAAATATACACAAATAACAAATGTGTTTATTCCTCTTATATACAAAATTACACGCGAACAGAGTCAAGTCAAACAACTAAAGCAACAACGAAAACACCAAACTACTTCACAACCAGTTCTCCAACAGGCTAAGCAGATACCACAATACCACATAAAAAAAACTGAAAAAAAGAAAAGGAACAAATAAGCAGTTGAAAAAAGCAACAAAATATGAAAGAAATCCAAAAGTTTCACCAAATTATGATTTCACAACCCCCAATTTGAAACAGATTCCAGAGAACTAAAATAAGAACCCCATTGACGCTCAGACAGGGAAATCAAAAACAAAAAACCCAATAACACGAGAAAACGATTAAATAATATGTGTACAGCCTCCAATCCCATTACTTACCTCAATCACACATTCACCCTACTATCGATCACATCAAACACAAAAACATTTAGCAATCGCATAATACGTCAAAAAATAACCAAATCAGTCAGCCAACAAATATGCTAGCGATACATACAACCAACGAATATTCATCAAATAAATCTCACACAGTAACACTATTTTCAACACAAAGAATGACGACAGAATAGCTCAACTACAAATAAACAGACCACTAGATATCATGACTTAGATTTACTACACCTACCAACGCATACTAGGCCAAATTTACTTCTTCATTTGTGGAAATATACAAGCGTCCATCACGATCGACCAAACAAAACCAACTAATCCCACAAAACAATCACACTTTCACCAATCAAAAATCACAAAAATAAAAACACAAACTTAAACCAAAAAAAACATTTAAAGACAAAACATTAAATACAAATCATACTAAGAAACTGGATTTCACACCAAACCACCAACAAACATAAAAAGACAATCCACATCTCAACACACACATCATCTATCAAACCGCCTCTAAAACAAAAGAAAAATAATATCAAAGCCAACCAACTAAACCCACACATCATTAAGAATATCAGCCAAGTAAAAACTTAACATTTGACCGACAAAAACAAAAACATGGAGTAAAAAATACACATACCAACAATGAATAATTACTGCCACCTTACTCCAACAACAATCTTGCACAAATCTTAAGAAGCATTAAAAACTCAAAATCCAACTCACAAATTCACAACAAGAGACCAACACCAACATAGCAAACAGAGACAAAACCACGACAAACACTAAAACATAAAAGTAGAACCACTATCGCGCACTTACTTGCTGTAAACATAATCACCATCCTGCAATATGCCGCGCAGCATAAGTTTGGAACAAAAGAAAATGAGGGTGGAGAAAACGAAAGAAAGACAAAAAAAAGTAACACACATAGCTAGAACACAAGAAGAGAGACCAAACACAAACTCGCAAGGACAAGTGAGATGAACAAACCAAACGATCTAGTTGACTCTATTTGGCTCTTAATTGAATACTCGAAATCAAAGACCGAAGAACATAAAGTAACCGCACCACACACAAATCCAAGGCTAACACACTGAAAACTCTCACAGAGAGGCAACTAAAACAATACTATAAGAACGGACGTACCTAATATTCACTTCCAATTTCATAGGCGAAAGACTAAACAAACAGTATCACCGCCAAATTACTCACTTCTATATCTTATTATCAGACTCTCCCAATTACACATAACTTAATACTTTTCTTTCTTGCTAATACATTTTGTAGATTTTACCAAATCTTTTAATTAAAAAAAATACCAAAATTTCCTTAAACAAATCCACACACTTAGAATTAGAAATAATGACAACAGCAAAAACATGTTCTGCAAAAAAAATCAAAACACCAAATCTATCTATTTATATACAAAATATTTTCGAAAATTGGAAATAACTATCACCAATTTTACAAAAAATATTGAACAACTCATATCTTTAAGTAATCTATACCTTTATACAAAAAAAAAAGTAAATCTAAATTATATTCAGTCAAAAGACACAACCCCAGAATCCACGATGAATGAAAAAACAAACACAGACCAAACAAATACAAAACTAACAGAAGAAAGCACAAAATCCGCAACCAAGATCATCCACGCCAGGACCCCCTATATCACAACAACTCAAGCACACAATTATATCCTATCTAATACACCGTATTTTGCCACTCTTACGTGAAATATGGAGGTTGATTCACCCGCACCAACGAAATCCGTAATTAGAGCCAAAAATATAACGAGTACCATAGCAAACCACTACCACCACACAACCCACCCAAAGACAACAATCAAGATATCAGAAGCACATCATCCATCAATTGGATTTGCCAATTTGGGCAGAGAGAACTCGACCACAAAACTATTTAACCAACCCGCCATGTGAAAACCACACAAAAACAATTGCTCTCTCCCACTCTAATGTATAAGTCACCCAAAGCAATAATCCAACATCATTCTCAAATAGAACCTCATTTCAACTTCAAAACCAACTAGCAGACGAGATTAACCCCTAAAACAAGCACAGCTCTCTCCACTCACACGGAGCAAGCCCTGAATACAATTAACTATACCAAATGACCATCAATTCTCACAAAAAATATCAAAACACTTTATAAATTTTTTGAAATTTTATAAAAAAATGAAAGTGATTAATAATTTATTGAATTTTAGATAAAAATGGTAGAAACAAACAAAACACACAAATATTATGACAAATCATAATTAACTAATCTAAATCACATAATACATGACAAAATAAACTATTTGAAAGGAAAATAGAATACTTATTTAAAATTTATATTTAACATTTGATAAAAATTATAATATTATACATTAGATTAACGATCAAAACCAAACTTTTCAAACAATGGGACCGACAGAAAAACTATTTACTGCAAACAAAAAAATCTTTAGCATTTCACACACGCCCTCAAAGAATATTATCTCATTTCATAGCCAAATCAAATATATCACTCACAAAGTCCTAATTTACACACAAGATTAAACCCTCTCACCTAATACAATATTTCCCCAAAATCAACTGCACTACAAATTGCGGTCTTTAAAAAAAAATATATTATCAACAGCAACAAAACACTAAATTAAACAATATATCCATTCTCTCCAACATTTATTAATAGCATATACTTTAAACAAACAACCATTCAAAAACAATGCACAAACACCCAAATGAAAAAATCGACAATAGTAACAATTCCCCTTATATAAAAAAAAATTCGAACAAAGAAAATACACATAGCAATACTCGTGACTCATGACCATGCAAGTAAACCTCTGCATCTTAGTTTTTTATTAATTTCAATCCCACCTTTAAAACCCGAAACTCACCAAATCTTAAAAGAAGAACAATGAATCATCATTAAAGTTTCTACACAATGCTTTCGATTTTTAAATATTGAATCTTTTATATATCAACTACTTATATCAAACTCTATGACTACCCCCTCAAAAAGATGAAATTATCATCCACAAAAAAAAATATCAGTATATAGTTCCATACTATACTGAATTAATATCAATGCAGTCCAAAAAAAAACACTTAGGAAACATTGAAAATAAACAAAATAACTTCCATGAGACCAATCTAACACCAATACATTTATACTATGAACAAAGCCACGAAAAATCTAATCGAAAATATACAAATCCCAAAACTACAAACCGTCCTATAAACGCCGAATAAAAACAGCAAGAAGACATTATCTTTCAAAATCAAATACACAGAAATCAATCACCTTTCTCTAGTACCACAACATTTATAATATCACAGCATCAAATCATCTCACCTACCGCACAACACCACCCTAATTAAGAACAAAGACAAATAATAAACAAATCAATATCTCTATCCAAAATAACAAGATCTGTAACTCCCAAAAGACTTAATATCCCAGCACATCAACCACAATCCAAAAAGAAAGCTGCCGCAGCCTCACTTCAACCCCTCCTCCCCCAGAATCACCCACACTCCAATCGATAGTTACACGCAGCACATCTGAAAAGGTCCAATTAGAAACCAGAAACGGAAAAAATTTAGACCTTTAGTATCAGAATCTATACATAACTTTACAGCAACAACGCAATAGCCTCAATAAAAAAAAAGCAAAGAAATATAAATTCAAGTACATTCATATATCCGAGCCACTACCACAACCAATACTAACAAGCCAGCACATACCCCCCTCCTGTCGGAGAAAGAGATACAACCACCTCACAGTCAACCTCATTCACATCATCATAATAGTATACAAACTTTCAATATTCCACTCCAATTCACACACGCGAAACAGCAAACACAACACTCATACCTTAATTCCACAAAAAAAACCTTTTGTCTATTTTACACTTTAACCCCAAGTCAAGCCGAAAGGAACACACAAGAAAGATCAACATTTCTTATATCTTTAATTGAGTCGTCACGAACAAAAAAAAATAAAACAATAAGCATCACAATGGCAACGAATTGCTATCGTAATATTGGAAAAACAACACAGAAGACCCACAAAACCGAACTTCACTATCCATACACCAAAAAAACAACACATCGCAGAAGTACAATCCAATTAGAACCTACACTCTATATACTAATATTTGAATAAGGACTTTGAGGCAAAAAAAAACCACAAAACAATCATCATCAAGAACTAAAGCATTTGTCTCAGACAAGTATACAAAAGCCACCTAATTACCCCAGTGTTCTGAATCTAATGACAGAGTCGAACGATAAAATCAAAATGGCGAAACCATGGTTGAATCAAATTATCATGCAGATTATCATAGTGAAACACACAACTGCATATAAAATGTAACAAGAAAAGCAAAAAAAAATTATTATCCAGCTCTCTGAAAATTGAGCAGAACTGATCCCAAGCTAACGAAGCAACATCTATATAACACTAACAATGGCCTAAGTTGCACACAAAATTAGCACAAATACAAAGAAAATTTTCTTCGTTTTCGAATCCAGTAATTCACAAAATATGCTCAACGATGTAAAAAATTAATCATCCTAGCGCTGACACCAAAATCTAATACACAAAAACCCAAAGCAGGTTTCAGTCAAAGCACACACACAAAGACAACAGAATAAAAAATATTAAAAACAAAGGTCTTCACCTTATTATCATAAAAAAAATTTGATTTATTATTTTAAATTAAAATTAATAAAAAACATACAAAATATAATCTAAACGGTAAGATTACATATAAGAAACATTATATTCTATTGTTAAACCAAATTACCTCAGTATAAACAAATTTTAAAAATTCTAATATATTTTATTTAAACTTATTAAACAGGATAAGAGAGAATTATTTGATGTGAAATATCATAAATTAAAAAAATATATATCATAGACTATATTAATAGAAAAGATACTAACAAGAGAAAAAAGATCAATTAACAATCTATTATCACTAATAATATAATATCTATTAAAACAATATTAAAAATCTAAGAGTATGTAAATCAAAATTGAATATTAACTTAATCATTCACTTGAGCAAAAGATACCTAGCTACAGAATTTCAATCAGGATATATTTTTAAGTCTTCTATGTATTTGCATCTTTTATTTTAATTACATTAGTATTATTTACAAAATACCTTGCACAAAAAAAAAAATACACATCCCCTAAAAAATCCCAATATAATAGGTAATACAATTAAAGATCTAAATAAAGCTGGAAGAAATATAAACTTCAACTCTCAAATATCACAAAACTTAAGACATATAAACATAACTTTTATGCACCACTTACAAATATTGGCTTACGAAAAACATATATTAACACAACTAATGAATAGAAGACAAAATTAATACACCGGTCTCATACAACCTAGGATTAAATATGCGTAAATTTAAAGTAAAATGAAAAATACTCGATATACAAAAAAAAGAACAAAAAAAAAAAAACAATCACATACGATAACAAAAAGAAATTAGAGCAGCAGTACCGTAATAATGATTCATGTCAAAAAAACACACCAGCAATACGCCCTTAGCAAAAATGGTAATCTCTCATCACTATCCACTTCCTCAATTAACATCTCCATAAACACATTATATGAAGAAATACAAATCTTTCCCCAAAAAAAAAAATAAAATATAAATAAAAATTTTAAATAAGAATGAACTAAATAGACCCACAATTATGATTTCAACTAATTACATCAAAATCCCAATAGTAAAAAATGAAATCAGTCTCATGAACAAAAAAATAAATTTTACCACACAATAAAAAACATTCAAATAGAAACTAACTAAACAACTTATGCAATATTGTAAAAACTAAGCCTTTATGACTAAGATAGAAAACCTCAAATATCAAGACATTGATTAAATGGAGTAATTCCTATCATCGCCAAAATTTCCATTCTAATATAACAACTTCCATCGAAATTTTCACTTGTACATATCACACATCACATCTTTTTTTCAGATTCCTCAAAAACAAGAGCCAGAAGATTAAATCTATCAATAAATATTAATAGGATACTTACATATCCATAGAAATGCAATTTAAAACCAAACATAACGACGCATATATAAGCTCTATATATCTAAAAACACGAGTAGCTTTTCTGTGATATCGCGCGACGAACTCCAACCCAACAACCACTTAAAGTCAGACGCACAGAAAACACAAATTATATAGATAACCATCTACCTTTCTCAAAGTCCCCATTATTCACCACAGAACAATACAAAGCCACCAAGCACAAACAGGCACACAAGCCAGCACAAGTACAACACAGAAAGCCATTCTTAAGCAACCTCAATACAATACAACAACCCACAAAAAACCACCACACGATGTCCTAAAGGCCACAAAACAAACAAACGCCATCTTACAAAGCACCTAGTACCACCCCCCATCACGTATCAGAGCCCAAACCAATGTATACAAAAAATTACAAGTAAAAATAACAGATTCAAATGATAGGAAAAAAAATAAAATAGCCACAAGAGATATACAAGTAAAAATAGATCCACACTTCGCTAAAACGCCGACTTCTAAACAAAATCAAACCCTATAATGACAAACGAGACTCCATACTGAACCACAAACCCGACGTACCGTCAGACCACACCCAAAAATGAACAACCTATGATGTTGCATAAATCACAAACTTTTATGACGATTCACGAGAAGCACCAGAAAAAAAATAAAAATGACAACACTATCCATTTTCATAAAAATACGCGCTACCGCACCTCCTTAGTAATCAGACAAGAAACCTCAACATATACCCCAAAATCAATACCCCACCAATTTTTCAACTATCCCAAAATAATCTTACACCTCTGCAGTGAATATACTCAGCCAAAAACAAAACCACTAATTAAAACATAACCAATAATGGCACCATACGGCGATAAGCAAAAAGACCAACGCATCACAATAACACACTAGACAAAACCAAAAAACACCTAACAGTCATCACCTTCTAAGGCAAAAACAACTCATCTCTCTGAATATTTAAAACACTTAATCAAAACCGAAACAAATCACACCATATAAAGAATCAAAAACAACTATAGACCATAACACACTGTTATTGTTAAAATCAGGCCAAAATATGCATTAAATACCACGCTAAACAGTTCCATGCAGCATACAACACCAAACAAACACCAAAACATCTACTAAATCATCACGCTTTTATGCACAACTTCAATTGAGAGATTACACTTATTAGCAAACACCTCGAAAACAAATAACAACACACTTTATATATAACCACCGTCTTAATAACTGTACACCTGACAAACTTGGAGTCACTTTCCAGTACCTAAGCAAATTAGGTTTTTTTTTTCGAACAAATATCTAACTGCAGGATCTTAATTTAAATATATTTTCAACATCATGTGTTGAAAAGTCGCCCACCCCTAAATCCAAACCC
>CM025854.1:18641429-18714698 GCA_003952965.2 Morella rubra
TTATTTAATTCTCCTAAGCTGAGTTGAATCGAGAAAAGGTGTTGAAGGACAAGGAATGGTTTCCGGATTTGCAGCTAAGACTTAACCAAACACTCGAGAACGAGGATGATCAGGAGACTCATGGCAAAGGAACACATGAAATTAGCACTAAGCTTTCTCTTTCTTAGCTTGTATTTGTCAAGCAACCATGGCGAAATCTATTTACGAAATTCATACATATTATACAGACAGAAAATATGGAGCAACACAACAAGACCCAAACTGATCAGAGGCTACTTAATTATAGGATCTGACTTTGTAAAAAAACAAGGGGAGAGAAATTACAATAGAAGTGAGATAGCAAAAAATGCTTTTGCTAATTTATTGGACTGTGTTTGATTTGCATAAGGTGAACCCAAAAATATTATGTAATCGAAAAATTAAGAAATTAAGTATTCGAGTCTTTGACTCCGCATGCATGTAATTCCTTTACGGAGAAATTTTGGAGTAAAAGGTGATACGGTCTGTGATTATACGTGACAGTTCTAGAAAACAAAGATAAATAAATAAAGAAGAATTTTGAAAAATATTTTCATGAGGATAGGCTAGGTAGTAGGGAACATGTTAAATATGCTAGTGTGAGAGACGTAAAAACTTGAGCTCTTATACCAGTGATTGATAGTCTTAGGCCTTCTCAACTCAAAAGCTAATTCAAGAGGTGAAATTTTTTCTCACACTTATAAATTGACCACCAACCCCTTCACAACTGATGTGGGACTAACCCAAATAACTCTGCAGTTAGAAAGATATCTTGGGCTCTTATACCAGTGATTGATGGTCTTAGGCCTTTTCAATCCCAAAAGCTAACTCAAGAGGTGAGGCTTTCCCTCACACTTATAAATTGACCACTAACCTCTTTCATACCGATGTGGGATTAACCCAAATAACTCTACAGTTAGAAAGATACCTTGGGCTCTTATACCAGTGATTGATAGTCTTAGGCCTTCTCAACCCCAAAAGCTAACTTAAGAGATGAGGCTTTCCTTCACACTTATAAATTGACCACTAACTCCTTCCACAACCGATGTGGGAGTAATCCAAATAACTCTACCGTTAGAAAGATACAGATACCCTAATTATTTGAGAATTTTGTTCACATCACTCCCCTATTAATCTACATGGAAGTTTCTTAAACTTGGAAGGACGTACGTCATCTTTGGGTCTATGTGGGCAATATAATTTGTGGGTAATGTGAGCCCCTTGCAATACATTTTAGAATGAAAATGGGTTTGTAGTAGTACGCTTAGCACAGACTATACATAAAGCAAGCCTTACGTCTTTTGTGTTCATTTTACAAATATAAAAAGATCAGGGCATTGAAGTTGAAGTTGTCCAAGCAAGCCGTTTTAATTTACATCCCCTTACAAGTAATGAAGAACCATTGTAAAACCAACCGACATAACTTGTCGAGCTGGAGAATTTATAGAATGTATATATATATATATGCATGGTTCTAGGTGAGAGTTAAAGAGTAACTTTTATTTCAAGCCAGCTCTCATCTCGTGAAAGACTCCTGCTAAGTGTACGGATTGTAGTTGAACTATTAACTCATATTCGGAAGCTCTCGCCTCTTGTTACGTGTACGGATTTTTGTTGGATTATAATTCTTTGTTTTTTTTTGTCTGAAGGATTAGAATTAAAAGATATTCTAATTTTAATTTATTTTAAAACATGTGGTATACTAGTGACCATATATTGACATTTAACGTATCATATCATTAATTCCGTTAGAAATTAAAATGAAAATTCGAGAAAATAAGTTATTTAAAACTTAAATTCAAACAGTAATTTTGTCGATTCTAAAAATATATGCAGTTTTTTAAAATCTCATAAAAACCTTGGCATTAATTTTTAAATTTTCCTTTCTCAAAATAGCCTCAAAACCTATAGAGTGAAATTGTATGTCCTTTATTTTTTTAATTAGTACTCTTAAAGTTCAATTTCTTCTTCATCCTTAGTTGGGCTCAAATCTATAAGTTTAAACATTTAAGTTGAATTGTGTTCTTATATATTATGAGCCCACTAGAAAACTCCCTCAATCTGTTAATCTCCCCAACATTAATTGGTCACTGGCTGTTGTTGCTAGGACTAGGCCTTGCGCTCTGTACATTTTACTATATAATAGATAGAAAACTCTTACCTAAAAACATCCATGGTTTTCCTCTATCGTCTTTCCAAAGTGAAGTTAGCAGCTATAATACCAGATGTGTCGCGAGATATGTGTTTTTATTTTCCCAATAATGTTGGTGGATCATATCATCTGCTACCTATCTAGCAAGGTGTATTTCAATTCTAAGGGATATTAATTCTAATTAATCAAATGGAAAAATGTGAGAATATTTCCAAGATACAAATTTTTAAGTCTATGTTAACTGTAGACATTGACGTTTACTCAGAAATCTTCTTGACAACTGTGAAAGTGCCTGTGTAGCCGGGTTGGGTTCTGAAGCAAGTTCCGGCTGTGGCGGTATCTCCGGTGGACCAGCCATTGGAACGGATATTGATTTTCTTCGTGCATGTGATCTTACGCTGTTCAATTCCGCTGCCATTATTCCTCTTTTCTTTTCTTTTTTTTTTCTTTTTTTTTTTTTCAAATTGGGCTACGTCGACGATTTTTGGTACTACTATTGGCCCCTTACATATCTTTGGATGGGTTCTCCTACCAGGTTAAAGATTAAAGAAACCATCAAAGGCCCACTAAGCCTACTGAGCCCGTCCAGCAGGTACCCCTTACCCTTGGGTTTAGAACAGAAGTTGCGACCTAAAACTGTCTTGGGCCTCTCTAAAACCTTTTCGTGAAATTTTTTCTGATGAGGAGATTTGTCCGTCCAAAGACCTTTGCATTCTGACAGAATAAAAAAAAAAAAAGAAGAAGAAAAGGAACTGTTTTGCTTGGACTAAAGTGAAAAGACCAAGTGCCCATTCATTTCAAATCCCCCGTTGGTACAAATTTTCCATCCACCAAAGCCATACTCAGAAAGATAAATTCAATGGAATAAGATGCAATACATTTCACCAGAAAAAATTTAGCAACAGCCAACAAGTATATTGCACAGGGCAAATGGGAAGTTTTTCCTCTGGTATTTACCATCCTCCTTAGCACGCACACCTACCAAAAGGTGGCAAGTTGAAACATCAACTGCAGAGCCTAATTACCAGTAGAAACAAACCAATAATGTGCATCTAAGTTTAAACTTTAAAGGATACCCTCATTTTTTTAACCCAAACAGAAATGCCCGCGAATTCATATGAAAAAAAAAAAAAAAAAAACAGGGCAGTAAAAATGTACAGCAGGAATATGACCTGCTCAGCTGCTCTGACTATTGCCTACAGCTACGACAAAGGCTGGATTATGGATAAGTGTAACTGGTGGAAATTGAGCAAACCAAAATGCCCCTCCGTAAGGACCTTAACATATCATGAGGAGCAGCAAGGTGTAATAGATACTCCAGCTGAAGCGGATACGAACGAGGGATACATATACCTTTGACAATTTCAAAACAGAATCTCCAAAACCAAGCAACGAGCCTAAGGACTTCTGAAGGGACCTTTTGCATTATGTTATGGATTGCTGAGAATATGTGTAATTAATTCCTGTCGAGAAGAAAGATAAAATATTTAGCGCATATTTTTCTCTCAGTAGTGAACCTTAAACCATTGGGAATCTGATGAGGATGAAGAATGACGCCATTACCTCAGAATAACGAACATGATCATGATGCAAGCGAGAACTTTTTACAATGGTTTCCCACTTGGCATTAGGAGAGGATGTCTTAGGGTCCTGCTTCCTAAGGAGTGTTGGCGTGCCAAGTTTCAAATGTGAAAATGGATTTCCAGAGGAGATGGAAGGCAGCGTACGCCAAAGCCAGGATTCAGAAGGTGACTTTGGTAAAGGAGGCCGAACAGGGCACTGTTCATCACTAGCATTAGCATTCCCTATCTCGTCTGCTTTAAGAATCTGATAGCTGCCAATATTTAGATTTCCTTCAGAGGTCAGTTTTGAGCATTCGAACGAACTAGATCTTTTTTCAAGTCCTTGACTCTGTCCAGAGCCCTCCATCGTCGCTTCTTGGCCTCTTTGATGTGATATTGCAGGCGTAGGGGATAAATCAGCATCAATGGACACTGCGGTTTCAAATATGCCCCCATCGTTTGAAATATTTAGGCATTTTATCTCTTGAAAAACAGATTCTGTAGTAGAAGTTTCTTCGACCCCTCTGCTCTCTAATGAAGTATCCACGTCTTCACCTGCAGAGTCTGTCGATCCCTTTGAAAGTGATGATACTTCAGGAATATTTACAGCATCTACATACAGTATCTTCTCAACTGCGGGGCTAATTGAGCCCAACACTTGTTTATTTTTGTTGCTCCCTTCAATATACTGACCGAACCTGTTGGCTTTTACATTCTCAACATCTTTGGGAATGCCAAGGAAACCAACTCCACGAAAGGGAGACCGAGGTGTTTCATTCCTGTAGGGAGACACCCCAGCACCCCGTGAACACCGGTATGGGGATAACCTGCCTGTTGTTTGCAGTTCCCCGGAATGCGTAAACCGACTGGATTCACCAGTCTGCTTTTTTGCAACCTTATGCAGTTCACCTGATCGAGCTCCATAGCGCAATTTGGGCTGATCGACAGCATCCCAAGCAAGCTGAAAAGAGACAAGACCGGAAGCAATGACGATGACTTTTATTAGTGACAGCAAGAACATTGAATCTAAAGAGAGAAGGAAAACCTTAATGAATACCTTTTGGGGAGTTTGACTGTGAGATTGGATATAAGCAGTTTTCCCTGGTCTAGCAATCTCACGGGCAGAAGATTCAGCGACCTGGGCCCTAAGTTTTATCCCAGGCACTGGATTTAAGAGGCAAAAAGAATTCTTAAAGCATAATCTTGGGAGTAACCCGCAACCTTTAGCTGACTGATTACCGGAGTAGTCATACTCACAATCTTCATCTTCACTCTCTGCTTCCTCTTTCTTTTGGACACATAGTGCCATCGTGTCAGACCTGTTTCGATTTACTAGAAGCTTCCTGTCGTAGCTAACCATTCTTTTAATTTCTCTTGGCTGCTCAGTTGGAGCACTCTGCTTCCTTGAAGGATATCGAGATGGTCCTAGAGCCATTGCCTTTGCTGCTGGTAAGAAGCGACTCAACATAAAATCCCGAGTTTGGGGATCTGTAGAGAAGGTTCCAGAGGGCTTCTCATCTGGACCATCAGACCCACTCAGACCACTTGCACTGTAGTTCATGGAGAATGAGTCTGTAGGAGACAATGTGTCAAGCGCATCAGAATAAACACCATCCTCATCCTCCAAATCAGAGCCCCCTTCCTCATTTATCCCCCCTCTGGATAACCCCTTGTCATTGGAAGAATATGGTACGATTTGGCACCTAAACCTGTCTGTATCATCACTTTCCTTTTTCGATGGTTGTTTTATAATGTCCATAAACCTTCCAGGAGGAAGCCTTGGGGTTACAGAGGCCTCCTTATGAGGATGGGGCTCCGGTCCACTCCCATCCTTGGGTCTTCCTGGGATCTTTTCCCAATTGAAAGGTATGGCAACAGGTTTTGTCACTTGATCCAACTCCAAGTCTGATCCACATAAAGGGAAGCGCAAGTCGTCTGTTGGGCAGAGGATTCTCAATTCTTTCCGATTCCTTCTATCTTCAGGTGCTGATGGTGAAGAAAATCGCCTCACAGACAGAAGTGGAGCGTTAAAATTCAATTTTCTTTCCCCCATCCAAAACTACGACGAATGGAAATTCTATGCAGTCGCTCTTGATTCAGTGTTCTCCAATCGACAAAATTATAGACATTGACAAGATAGCGTGGCAAAGGTCATCATAACTCCCACCTAATTTAATGAAAAGTGACAACATAACATGCGAATATCATCATAAATCCCTCCAAAAGCCAAAAACCCATAAACTCTGAAATGAAACAAAAGCAAAAATATGACCACGAAAATACTAAAACCCGTCAACATAAAAAAACAAAAAGAAAAACCTCCTGTTTCTCTACTTGAACTAGTAATACAATAGAAACAAAGACCCAGAAGATGCACAATATTATAAAATTGATGGTTTTTTCTTTTCAATTCAGCGAAATCATCAACTAACAACACCGAAACACCAAGAGCTCTTACAGTTCTCAAGTGTGACCAGGAATTAAAACTGAAGAAAAAAAGAAAAGGAAAATAAGCAGTTGAAAGATAGCACAATATAGAAAGATCAAGTTTTGAATATTATGATTTCGCACAATTTAGGATTCCGAGAATAAATAAGAAACCCAATTGAGCTGAGCTCAGGGGAAATCAAAACTAAAGGAATAAGAGAACTAGAATGTTAAGTTCATCTCTTTCCTTTACTTCATCTCGGCATTTGGAAACGTTGCTTCGTCAAAAGAACAATCAGTCAGCCAACGAAAGTGATGTAGGATAACTCGAGTTCATAATTTCAGCGATTGCAGATGTTGACAGTTAATTCTGAACTACTAAATAAACAACCACTGATAATATGACTTAGATTTCACCTACCCTACCAACGCGATACTAGCAAGAACTTGTACTTCTTCTTGTGGAAATAAAGCGTCGAACAACAAATATTGAGCCTTCGCCTTGATCATCAGTAAAATCTTAACCAAAAAAACTTTAAGACGACAACTTAATTCTCTGACTTGGTTGCCAAAATCAAGCTCATCTCAACAGCCTCTTACTGAAAGGAATAAATGCGGAAATACCGACATCATAATGTGCCAAGAAACTTGAAAATTTGCCGACAAAAAAAAATGGAAATCAACCAACATGAATAGATTCCTGCACTGCCAAGACTGGTTAGAAGTTAGAACACACTAAATCAAAAGAAGAAACTATAACGAAAGAAAGTAACATACTGTGGAATATCGCTTCTTGGTTATTTGGTCACCTAGAATGATGCCGCAGAGTTTGGAAGAATGAGTGAAAACGAAGAAAAGCAAGGACACAGTGTGAGACAGAGAGAGAGAGAGAGAGAGGACAGGGAGGGAGACAAAGGCTAGTGTGCTTTTTGGCTTTCTTCGTATTCGGGATCAGAGAGAGAACAGTAACCGAGTAAACTGAGAACTTTCGGGGAATAAACTTCTTTGTACGGCACGCTTTATTCTTTGTTCATAAGGCGCGCTCGAAGTCACGCGCCTTCTTATTTCTTTCTTTATTTAAGCTTTTACTGTAATAATATTTCTTCTTGCTGATAATTATTGTCATGATTTTTACCAAAACTTTTATTAAAGCGATTTCTTAAGCTGGCCCGTGATTGTTGGACAAAAGCAGTGTTTTGCAAATCAAGATTTTTTGAAATTTTTCGAAAATTGAGATAAATTAGAATTTTACAAAAGATAATTGCAATTTTGATCTATTTTAAAATAAAGAAGTATGAGATTTTATGTCAAACAGAATCCACGATGAAAAAAGCAACAAGAAGAAAAAACAGTAGAATTGACCGGCATGGGCCGTCCGTGATAGCTTTATCGTATAGTTTGGCGATGTAGGTGAGATATTGGAGGTGTGGTCACGGAGGAATAGTTGGGATATAGGGACGGTCGTTGAAGGCAATGATCATCTTGGTTTTGCCAATTTGGGCAGAGAGACTGGACCCACAAAACTTTTAGGTGGCACACAATTGCTTTTGCCCTTGGAATGGGTTAGTCCACCCAGCATTTATCAATCATTCTCAATGATATTTAATACCAGACGTGAGAGATTTGCCTTCCAAGGCAGGTTTCACTCAGGAGCAAGCCCCCTGAATAAATATTCGTGGACCATCATGTTTACAAATCAAAACTTTATAAATTTTTTGGAAATTTTATAAAAAAAATGAAAGTGGATTAGATTTTTATTGAATTTTGATAAAAATGGTGAAAAGAAAAGATAATTTGAATTATTTATGTTTATTATAATGAAAATAAATAATTTGAAAGAAAGATAGAATTTTTAAAATTTATTTTATTTGATTAAAATTTTATTTTAATTATGTTTACGGATCAAAATTTTGAAATGGAGAGAAATTTTGCAAACTAAATTTTGGATTTGACCAAGCTAAGAATTAGTTATGTTTGCAAATCAAAATTTTATCAATGTGCTCTTAACAGGTTAATCTCCTCACTAAGTCAGATATGTCCGAATTCAATGCATAAATTGGGTTTAAAAATTATATTAATGAACAACATATTTGAAATATATCATTTGCTCTCAACTTGATTATTGCATATCTTAACAAGACCAGATCCATTCAAACTAAATGCACAAATTGGGTGTAACGAATTCCCTTTTATAAAAAAAAAAATTGACAAACTCAATGTATCGTGGATGAATGAAGGGTAACTGCATAGTTTTTGTTTTTATTTCATTCATTTAAACCGAAATCCAAATCTTAAAGAGAGCATGTCCATATTAAAGTTTCTGGATGTTTATTTTTTATTGTTTTGTTATACTATCAAACTTTAGACTCCCTTCCGTGAGTTCTTATCCAAAATCATATCGATGTGATTCCATCTTACTGAGTTACTTCAATGAGGTCCAAAAAAAACACCTTAGGAAAACTTGAATAAAAATTAACTCCTGAATTAACACATAATTTCTTGACAAGCCGAAATTTTTCGAATTGCTGCAACGTCTTAACGCCGAGTTAGGGCTTCTTTTGACCTTCCAAATCAGCCCTTTTTTCTGTAAAAATTTATATCAGGCATTAAGTTGGATGGGCAGCAGCCCCTAATTTGAAAAGAAAAATAAATGATTTCAAATTGGTCAGACTAATATCCGGCACTGGAACAAAAGAGGGGCGGGCTGACGGCTCCTCCCGCCGATCGACCCACGTCGGTCGACGTCGAAAGGTGCTATTAGGAACCAGAACGGAAATTTGACTGGTCAAGTCAATACTTTTTACAGAACTGCTAATTAGCTTTTGTAAGTATTTGTAATATTCTATCCAGCACTATAAAAAAAGCAAGCAGCAAACTTTTGTCGAGGAAAGAGGATGATAAGCAACAGTACTCTTCTTTTCTCAGAGTCTTATTTATATTCCCTCAAATTACGGGGAGAACCATCTCCTTAATTTCCCAGCGACTTTTGGTTCTATTCATTTGTCACCCGTAGCCGAAGGTGGCCTTTCGTATTTTCTGGGTGTCCGACAATCGTGACAATGGCAGGAGACTTGATCGTAATATTGAGAAAAAGACAATCCAGTACTCATCCGCAAAGCCACATGCAGAAGTCTCCATTAGCCATTATAAATAGTGATAGGGACTTCTGAGGAAAAAAATAGTGGTAAGGACTAAAGCATTTTGTCTCAGGCTATATATATATTAGCCAGTTGTCTGATGTTTGCAGAGTCGACGTAGATCAAATGGGTTGTCAATTGTCATGCAGTTCAGTGAACGAAGTGCTTAAGGGAACGAGGGATAAAAGTTTTCATGCTCTTGGGCTTGATCAGCCTGTCAAAGTAGGGAAGCATCTTTCACAAGCATGGGCCTAGATTGAGACAAATTAGCACATGATTGTCTTGTTTGGTCCGTTTCATTGGTCGACGTTAAAAGATATTCATCCCCGAACCAAATGTAAGCAAAACCCGAAGCAGCGTTTCACGTCAAAGCAAAGCCGAATAAAATTTAAAGGTCTTCGTTATTATAAAAAATTGATTTTTTTTTTAAATTTTAAAAAATTAAATATTTATCTAGATCGGAGTGTTTTAGATTTTTTTTGTAAAAATTAGTTAAAAATTTTAAAGATATTTTATTTTTATTGGAACTTATTAAAAGGTATAAGAGAGATGATTTGATGTAATTTTTTAATAAAAAAATTTTGAGTTTAGTGAAAAAGTATAAAAAGAAAAGATCAATTAATTATTATTATTATTATTTTTTAAAATGTAAAAATTTGTATGAAAAGTTGTTAAAGTTTTTGTTAAAGATATTGGTGTTTGTATATTTTTTAATGTTTTTAATGTTTTGGGTGTTTTTTTTGTAAATTTATTGTATTTTAAAATACTTTTGCAAAAAAATACATGCCTTAAGTCCATAGAATGGGTTTAAAGGTTAAAGTTTAAGCTGGAGGGGTTTGTTACTTCTAAACTCTCAAATTCAAAACTTAAGATATATAACAATCTTTTGGGGCCACTTTAAGTTATTTGGCTTGAAAATTTTTCAATTTATGTAGGTTGAGAGAATTGTACATGTCTTACAACTAGTTGAAATATGCGTAAATTAGTCTGAATACTCGATTACAAAAAAAAAAAAAAAACATGATCAAAGGAATTAGAGGAGTACGTAAATATGATCATGTCACAAAGGTAGGCTTGCATGAAATGGATTATCTCTTCCTCCAGTTCTCATTATCTCCTACACTTTTGAAGAATAAAATCTGTTCCCGGTTACATTGTAAGTGGTTTTGATATATTATAGCAAATTTTGTTTTCTAATTACCTTAATACCAATAGTTGCATGCCAGTTAAGAAAAATAAAATTTTCCAAATAAATTCAGTGGATTATCCTTTGCATATGTAACTTTAGCTTTAGATAAGTGGAACGTCAAATATAAGGACATTGATTAATGGGGTAATTCTTGATCCATGGCAAATTTGCCTTTATATAACAGATCCGATCGAAGATTTCACTGTGTACAATGACATCATATCTTTTTTTCAGTGTTCCTCAAAAAGAGCCGGATAAATCTATTCAATAAATATTGGTGTTTGATTTCCAGTGAGAAATGCAATTTAAAAACGCTATAGTTGTTCAAGCGAGCGTTTTGGAGTTTCGGCCCAACGTAACTAAAGGGGCTGAGAGAACAAGGTGGGTATAGAAATTATTTTTTCAAGGCCTATTACACGACATAAGGCACATAGCACAAACGGGCCACAGCAGCCAGTTAGAACACAGAGGGGCCATACACCTCATTACAACACAAACACTCACACGATGGTCTGAAAGGCCACAAACAAACAAACAGCTCGAAGGATACCAAGCCTATCCGTTAAGAGCCCAAACATGTACTACTAAATTCAAGTGATAACAGATAAACTGATGCTAAAAAATCTAATTAGGCCAAAGATAACGATAAATGTCCACTGCTAACGCCGGACTTCTACAAATCCACTTATTGCAAACGACTCCCATACGTGCACGAACGTACGTCGAGACCGCGATGATCAACTTGCATGTTGCAATCCCAACTTGGTTGGATAGGAGGCCAGAGCATTAATTGCGCAGGTTCCGTTTTCTAAAGTAGGGTCCCTTCTTATATAGATGTAACCCTCAATTCCCCAGTCTGTACCCCAAGAATTTTTCACTATCCAGTAATCTTCACCGTCTGCAGTGGAATTATAGCCCACTATTAAAACTGCATGGCCGTGGCCGCTATTTGCACACGCATCAAATACACCCTGAACAAATACACTATAGTATCAGTTTCATTTCTAGAAAAACAATCTATTTTCTGAATTTTAAACTTCCAAGAGAACATTTCAACTGATTTAAGTAACAGAGTTTAGACTTACACTACTGTATTGTTTAAACTCCGGAGAATTGGCATTTATACCCACGCTAACAGGTTGCTGAGCAACAGCACAAAAGAAAACATGGTCTGAATCATCCACGTTTTTTGCAGCCATCAATGGTTACGACTTTTTGCGCCTGACAAAAGTAAAACACTATATATGACACGTTTTATGTTTCCTGGCATTGGTTTCCACTTTCCAGTACCTAAGCAAATTAGGTTTTTTTTTTCAGGGAGCAAATATGCTATGCAGGGATCTGTCATGTTATATATATGTTTCAACAATCATGTGTTGGAAAAGTCGTATAACTTATAATCATAACACTCCGGCAAAGGGGGTACTAAACCTGGCTGTTGTTGCAGGTTTCATCCGTTGCTGCAGTGGCGGACGCAAGGGGTGGAAAGTTCGGGTGGCTGCCCCCTCTCTTGGCCCCTCAGTTATGTAATTTTTATTTTTATTTTTTTACATATATTTGTCCTCAGCCTGCGTGCCCTTGGGCTCATCCCAACATCTAAAACCTAGCTTTCTACGTAGCAAATTAAAATTTGTTCTAGTTTTCTTCAGTGTAAGTCCATTGTATATCATTCATTACTTATAATTAGTCGAACTTTAAATTTTCTATAAATTTATAAAGAGAGACATTCAAGTTTCTGTATACAAATAGAACAAGCTCAGTTTATATTGAGGATGAAGTTTCATTAGACTGGTAGTCCTTCATGAAGTTATCAATCAATTTAAGACATTTTTTGCATTACTAAGAATTTTTTTTTTGTCATTGCGCGTTGGGAGTTTGCCCCCCTTCAACTTAAGTCCTGGTTCCGCCACTGTGTGGCTGTATAGGGATAATCAGTTTATGTATCAATTCCACCATTGTCTATTACCCATAGAAAAGCCTCAGTCATAAAGGCTCCTCCACATCCCTCACCGCGACGAGCACAATCCACAAGTTCTTGTTCCGAAACGTTAAAAAGGTTGCCGGTTTGTAGGGCGTTTATTCCTTCTATAGCACCAGTTGAGGAGAATGCCCAACAGCTTCCTGTGAACATAAACTGTGTGAACAAGTAAGAGATCATTGTCACGGTGAAGATGAAATCAACAAAGCATCACAATTCTTTAAAATATAAGAGACATGGATCCTTCTTTTATTTAATGCATTGCAATTTATTCTTAAAATACGTACGTTGAGGAAGAATTATCTTAACTTAGTTACATGCTATAGTCTACATAAACTGTCTCGTAATACAGGTATGGACTATACCTGTAGTAAGAATGTGGTGAACAGAAACTTACCACATTGGCCTTGATTTTTAACATCAGTCACAATCCCATAGGTCCTCCAATCCAAGGAAGAAGGAGCATAGTCACAAGATAGCAAGTTATCCTGCACGTTCTTGCTTATAAGAGTACTACTGCACTCCTGGTTGAAGGGCTGCTTCATCTCCGACATTAAATAAACTTGCCTAAACTCCTCGTTGCTCATATCGGAAAAACTGTTCAATCCCAAGCAATATCCGTTGGGTGACGTTCTCTCTGCATTCTTTTCTATTATGTACTTTAAACTGTTGCGGAAATTCTCGAACCTCTTTACTACCTCGTCTGCATCCTTGTACACCTTTTTATGTTTCTCCATCCATTGTTGGAAGAGCTCGACAACTACTTCCTCTGAAGGCAAGTTGGCCAGGTCATGATCGAGTATTGAATACTCGCATGAGAGGCTGACACAGAGGCATGCAAGTGAGGCCCAGGTGAAGAAAAGAATAGAAAGTTGAATTTTGTGGGAACCCATTTTATCTGGCTGGCTAGCTAGCTGCTTATCGGTGATAGTTCATCTATGGACGTCGTATTTTATAGAGGAAAAATCAGGTTGCACCTCCAAAACTATGACGTCAACTTTATTTTATCAGACTCTCAAGTTTGTTATATATATTGATCTACTAAAATTTGGTGAAGAATTACTTTCATAAGATATTACAGTTCAAATAACTACAAAATGGACAACGTGAATGATCTTGACCGTTAATGAATACTATTAAAGTCGGAAAAATGTGACAAAAAATTAGTACGTTGCATATTTTTTTATTTGTAAAACTATTTCTGTAGAGTACTAATTATTAATTAAAGGCTATGTCTGATTCCATTAAGGCCAGTTCATCAATGATGCAACCTATGCTCAATTAATTCAATAAAATACAAAGATACATGTGTGATTAATTGTAGCATGCATAGGGCTGCAAATGAACCGAACCGTTTATGAACAATTCGAACTCGGTTCATATAAGCTTGACTCGAGCTTGGTTCATTTAATAAACAAGCAGTGTTCGAATACCATTTCTAGTTCGAATATTAAACAAGCTCAACTCGTTTAAACTCGGCTCGGCTTGATGTAAGCTCGCGAACAAAGCTCATATAAGCTCGACTCGACTCATTTGAGCTCATTTAAAAGCTCTTATAAAAAAGATACATGTAAATAAAAATATATTTATATTCTTACTATTATGTATATATATCCCTATGTATATGTATGTGTTATGGTTTATATTAACTTTTTATGATATTATCATATTAAGTTACATTATAAAATGTATATATGTATATGTCATTTTTGAATATACAAGTATATATTTTGTTATGCATTTTCGTTTAAGCTCGATTTAATATATTTGTTATGACTTATGTAATTAAATATTTTTTCATTTATATAAAACAAAATATTTTTAATAGGTTGTCATTTTGTTTGATATTAATCTATGTATATCTATTCATACATTTTACTATGCACTTTAATTTAAGTTTGAAACACTCTGCAAGGGCTGTTTCGTAATTTCTATGTTATAACCACATATATGTAATTTCATGTTTTAATATTTTATATTTACTTAAAAATTTAACTACTTCAATTTATATAACATATGTGTTTCATGTTAGTTTAACATTTTCTTAGTAATTCATAGTCATTCGTATATTTATATTGCTAATATGAAGTTACAAATTATTTCATAAGAAATTTCGCTAATCTTCATCTTCGTAACTTCCATCATTATGATCCAATGATCTAGATATTTAATATATATCATATTTTGACAAAAGAATAAATAACTAAACTTGATTTTGTACATAGAAGGTTAAGATTAGAGGAGTTCTTATTGTGGAATAGCGGATAAGCATGGAAGCAACTCTAATTTAATTAATAGGTCATGTTTAGTATACCTTAAGACATAGAGTAGTCTATACCTGATGACAAATGTACCACTGAGATTTTATGAAGTCAAAATACAATTGATATGATATTATCGTAATTCATAAGCTAAGAGCAACATCTTTCTTTAGGAATAGATGTCTCTACTATTGGCCTACGTTAATTATATTTTAGATCATAAATTTAGAATTTTTATACATAATTACATGGTAACGAGGAGAGATATTATTTTGTACTTTTTTTTAATTAGAGCCAAAATTTTGACTACCAAGAGGATGACAATTTCAAATCTTGAAAAGGTTCTTCTTAATTTTAAAAATACAAAACGAGCTCGAGTCAAGCTGAGCTCGTTTGTTTGTTTCGTATCGAGTTTGAGCCGATCTCGAGCTTGTTTAAAATTTAATGAGCTGAATTCGAACATAGATTTTTGAGCTTTATTCAAGCTCGAGCTTAACATATATGTCACTACTTGGCCCAGCTCGTTTACATCCCTAAGCATGCATATAATTAATGAATGTATTGTTAATTTTATTATGTTAAAATTTTGGAAGGCCTAACATTTTAGTAAACAAATATAAAAGAAAGAAAAAACTAAATTTAAAGTTGTCATGTGTAAAGCCGTAGGAGAAACTTGGTGGGTTAAGTGATTTCTTTATGTTAACTTTTTCAAAGGTAAGGCAAAATCGATAGGTTTTTTCTTTCTTTTTTAAAAAAATTGAAATTGAGAGAAATAAATAACAAAAAGAAGAAGAAGGGTATTTAGGTCATAAAATAAATTGCATCCTTGGTGAAATTTTAATTCCATTAGCATTTGTTGTTATTTTAAAAGATACTTTAATTCATTTATTATTTGTTGTAATTTTAAAGGGTATGCTTTTTAAAGCATTAAATTTGTCTCATTCACTTTGAGGGATAAATGGTATTTAAATGGGTAAAAAAGGGATTGCATTTTTGGCCTTGCAAAAGAGATTTTTTTAAAAATATTTGGGAGGCAAAATGATTTTTGAAAGTGTAAAATTGAGTTGGGATAATTTTTGCAGCCAGATGGCTTTACAAACCCTTACTTTAAATGCCACAAAACGTACGTGTAGTAACAATCTTCTTTTGTGTGCGCTCGTACGAGTCATGCGTGCGTGAGTCAAGTGGATTAATTTGTACACTCATTGGGCAGGGCTCAAATTCACTTATTGTGTGAAACGCTGCTTGAAAAATAAATTCTTAAATTAATTGATATTTGAACTATAAAGTCCATTTGAGGGATCAAAATTTCTCGTTATATATATATATATATATATATATGCTCCAAGTTCATCCGAATTTAATATACAGAGTTCCAATGCAACAAATTTCACTGTTACCGATATTAAAAACTACTAATCATGTGCACTTTACCAACTAGTCCATATTTAATAGGAAAACATATTATATATATGCGTTTTGTATCATGGATTAATGTAGAAAAAAATGGTCCCCATATATCAAATTTAGTCACACATGACTGCACCACGTCCGCAGATAAGAATCAAAATTGTATATGCAGAAGAGTCAAACCAATCCCGTATAACAATGAAATTGGATTCTTTTTTTTGATATTTTGATGATTTCAATAAATAGATTAAGTTTACAAAATGGACATCTTCAAAGACAAAGACATTTTTATCAAAGAGCCAAAGACAAGAAGATTGAAGATCAAGAAGATGCAAGAGCTCAAAAGTGAAGATTCAAGACCATAGGTATAATCTTGTAACTCTTAGTTTCACTTTTGACCAGGATTTGAATCACACACTTGCATATTTTTCAAACCGTGCATAATCTTCTTATCACATGTTTGACAACCAAAATGCTCTTTAAATGTTTTCAAATCATCCCTATATAAACTCCCAAGCCAAGTTATACTTTTGGGGAGTTGGTTTTTGAAGCGGGATTTCAAAAACGTTAAAAATGGACTTTTTAATTGTAGCGGTCTATGAAAATGATTTATAGCGGTCGACTGCTATATGAAGTGGATGATGAGACAAAATTTGATAGCATTCAAATTTTATGACCGTTGAGCAACAGCTAGTTGAAGCAGGTCGACCGGTACAATGGTAAAATTATCAAATCGGTCCCTAACGGCTATAAATGGCTAGTTTTCTCATGTGGCCTATAAAAAGACCTTCATATTGTCTCTGAACAATAGAGCTCGACCACATATTATTTTACATAGCTTGAGAAATATCTTAAACCTTCCTATTCCATATTTCTCATATCATTCACACAAATTACACTTTCTTATCCTTGTCATTGTGTGAATCAAAGAAATAGAGCTTTCCATTTTCATATCCACTCTTTGAGAGAGTTTGTTCTTGTAAACTTCATATCCAAAAGAGGTGATTCCTTTAGTGAGGTTGTTCACTAAAGAAGAAGTTTAGAGAGGGTATATCTCAAGCTTGGTTGGGTTGTGAGTGTTGAGCCCGAGAAAACACTTATACGGTTCTCTAGTACCCGGAAGCTAGTGTGTACACTATTTGAAGATAATGGGAAAGGAGCTTGAGGGGTGGATGTAGGCGGGTTTTCCGAACCACCTAAAAATCCCGTGTTTGCTTCTCTAAACCCTACTATTTACATTTAGCACTTATTTACTTGTTGCTTCAATATACTTGTGCTAAATTAGTCTTTACTTTGCAAACATGACTTTAAGGGTTAAAAGCGAAAAAGTTTAGAAACCCAATTCGTCCTCCCTCTTGGGTTGCCTTAATCCTAGTATTTACATTTTTCACATGGTGTTGGTGACGTTTGGTATATAAACGATGCTGAGAGATTAGCTCACGAGTTAATTAGTAGCAAAAACTATGTTTCATGCTCATGCTTCTGGACAATCTCTCGTTCGGCCGATGACAATTAACGTACAACATACCAAAAGCACAATAATATTTAATGCCAAACCAGCTGATATTAACTAATGAGTCACATGCCATGATGCTATTGCTAATAACCCCACTTTTTATTATCTCGAGAGATCAAATAATTAAAAGCCAATAAAACGCACACATATTCACCCTAGTTGTCAACACACCAGCATCAGCAACAGAGCCACACCGTTCCACGTCTCACACCTCTCCTGCGAGAGTTCTAGAACCAGCTTCAGTAACAGAGCCACATCGCTCCACGTCACCCACCTCTTCTACGAGAGTTCTAGAATAGCTGAGCTGTATAGTTTGTTAGCATATTCTTTTACGTGTTAGCATATTCTTTTACGTAGAAATATTCTCTGTTATTCTTATTACCGTGTTTCGCGGTACTGTGCTCTATATAAAGTGTAACTCTCATACAAATGAATACAATATACAAAATATCTCTCAAACGTGTTCTTATATGGTATCAGAGCCTTTTATGACCTATATCTTCTCTGCATGCCAGACACCGACAACGACATGAGCACCCCACCGACCTCCTCTGCTCTTTCCAGCCCCACCTCTGTACCTACCCTTGTCTCCTCTCTTCCACACCTTGTCACCGTCAAACTCTCCCATGAAAACTACCTTCTATGGCGAGCCCAGATGATTCCATATCTCAAGGGCCAACGTCTTTATGGTTTTGTTGATGGTTCTTCTCCTTCGCCGGCTAAGTTTCTTTCCACCACTACACCTACCTCCACCACTACCTCACTCAACCCGGCATATACCCAGTGGGTTCAACAGGATCAGATGATACTTAGTGCCCTTATTTCCTCTCTTACAGAGCCTCTCATCTCTCAGGTTGTCGGTTACTCTACTTCTCGTGCTGTTTGGACTGCTTTTGAGACTTTGTTTCAATCTCAATCTCAAGCTCGTTTGATACATCTCCAGTACCAACTAGCTACTCTAAAAAAAAGGACTGATTTTGCTACTGACTATTTTTGTAAGCTCAAAAATATCAGTGATACTCTTGCTGCTGCCGGCAAGATTTTGTCCTCCACTGAACTCATCACCTATCTCCTTGTTGGTTTGGGTCCCGAATATGACTCTTTTGTGTCCTCTGTTACTACCAGACTCGAACCGATCTCTTTTGAACATCTCTATGGCCACTTGCTCTCTCATGAAATCCGTCTTCGACATCATGCCTCTGGGTCCTCTGATATATCAGCAAACATCACCACCAAGTCTTCGTCCCCTTCTCCAAATGGTGCTCGCGGTGGACGCTCCCCTAGACGCCATGGTGGTCGCGGAAATGGACGAGGCAGTGGGAGTTCTCGTGGCGGTCGTGGCAATGGCCGTGGTTCACCTTCCCACTCTCAGTATAGTCCTGCAACACGTCCTGTATGCCAGGTCTGTTTCACATTGCCCTAAACTGCTACAACCGTTTCAACCAAGCTTTCCAGAGTGAGCCTCCTGCGCACATGGCGTACTACAGCTCCTCTACTACTCCTTCGATCAAGCTTGGTACCCCGACACCGCTGCTACAAACCATGTGACCTCTGACTTCTCACAGTTGAATCTCCAAGCCTCTGACTATACTGGTGATGACCAACTTCGTGTTGGTGACGGTAAAACTCTTCCTATTTGTCACATTGGGTCCTCTGTTCTCTCCTCTTCTCAGTCCAAATTTCTTCTCCATCGTCTCTTACATGTTCCCCATATGATAAAAAATATCGTGTCTGTCAAACAATTCTATGACGACAATAATGTGTTTTTCCAGTTTCACTCACGTGAGTTTTTTGTGAAGGATGCCGCGTCGGGGACCACACTTTTCCGTGGCAACACTAGCAATGGACTCTACGTGTTTCCACCGTCCACTCCTCCTCAGGCTTTCCATACCTCTACCACCACCTGGCATGCTCGCCTTGGACATCCAGCCTTCCGTGTTGTTCGTCACATTTTGTCCACTTAGTAGCTCCCTTCAATCTCTACCAGACCGCCTGCTGTCTGTCCGGCTTGTGCCCAAGCCAAGACGCATCAGCTTCCCTATTCTCCTGCTCCATGTCGTTCTACTGCTCCTTTGGATTTAATTTTTTCCGATGTCTGGGGTCCTTCCCCTACGGCTTCTAAACTTGGTTTTCGTTATTATGTGTCTTTTGTGGACGACTTTAGTCGATTTACGTGGCTTTTTCCTATGTTATACAAATCTGATGTCTTCGCTATTTTTACTGCTTTCCAACTCTATGTTGAATGTCAATTCTCCACTAAAATTAGATAGTTTCAATCCGATGGTGGGGGCGAGTTTCAAGCCTTGCGTTCTTTGTTTCATGCCTCCGGGATTCGACACCGTGTCTCTTGTCCCCATGCTCATCAACAGATTGGCTCTATTGAACGCAAGCATCGTCATATTGTTGAAACTGGTCTTGCCTTGCTTGCCCATGCTTTTGTCCCTCTGGTTCACTGGCCTGAAGCCTTCCAGACTGCTGTTTATTTGATTAACAGACTTCCCAGTCCGGTTCTTCATAGCAAAAGTCCTTTTGAATGTCTTTTTCGGACTAGCCCCGATTACAAATTCCTTAAGGTCTTTGGTTCGGCTTGTTGGCCAAACCTTCGCCCTTTTAATCGCCACAAACTTGACTACAGATCCACTCTTTGTGTGTTTATGGGCTATAGTCTTGACCATAAAGGATATTTATGTCTCCATCGCCCTACTGGTCGCACCTATATTTCTCGAGATGTTCGCTTTGATGAACATGTTTTTCCGTTTGCCTTAGCCCCACCGGTGCCCCCTATTCCTAGCAACCCTCTGCCACCTCTTCAATTTCCTTTGCCCTCTACTGTGCTCCCTTCGTCTGTCTCTTCCGACCCTCCTACGAGCTCTCCTCCTGTGCTCAGTCCCTCTCCTCCTACCTCTACTCCCATGTTAACCCCTCTTGTCTCCTTGAGTCCTCCTCCCCCTCCCCGTCACCCCGTTCTCAAACTCACTCTTTGAGACCTAGTCAGTATCGTGATGGATCTATTCGCTGGCCACCTCCTCTAGCCCACTCTACTTCCCTCACCTCTATTCCTGATGATTCCACGTGTGTTACACAGGCTTCAAAATTTCCTGAGTGGCGCAGAGCCATGGACACTGAGTTCCAAGCTCTTTTGGCCAACAACACTTGGAGCTTAGTCCCTCCCACACGCTCTTCCAATGTTATTGGTTGCCGTTGGATTTTTAAAACTAAACGCCATTCTGATGGTTCTCTCGAACGCTACAAGGCTCGCTCGGTCGCTAAAGGATTCCACCAACAGGCTGGTATCGACTATAGTGACACTTTCAGTCCGGTTGTTAAGACCACCACTGTCCGCTTGGTTCTTGCACTTGCTGTTTCTGCTGGTTGGTCCATTCGGCAGTTAGATGTTCAAAATGCCTTCCTTCACGGTGAGCTTTAAGAAGAGGTATACATGCAGCAACCCCCAGCTTTTGTCCACCTCGACTTTCCCTATCACATTTGTCGGCTCAACAAGGCTTTGTATGGCCTTAAACAAGCTCCCCGCGCATGGTTCTCCCGGCTGAGCTCCAAGCTATTCGAACTTGGCTTTACTTCCTCTCGTGCTGACACAAGTTTATTTGTCTATGCTTCGGGCCCACAGCTTGTCTATATTTTGGTTTATGTTGACGACTTTATTATTACAGGGACCACTTTTCCGTTGGTGCAGCACTTTATTCGACAGCTTGCCACAGCCTTTCCTATCAAGGACCTCGGTCCTCTCTCTTACTTTTTGGGCGTTGAGGTGCATCGCACGTCTACTGGGCTCTGTCTTACTCAGCAAAAGTATATTTTTGATCTTCTTTGCAAGACTAATATGCTGCTTGCCAAGCCGGTCACCTCCCCTATGGCCTCTTCTGTCAAGCTCTCTGCCTATGATGGGTCCCTGTTCGTTGACCCTACCTTGTACCGCAGCATTGTCGGTAGTTTGCAGTACCTCTCTTTCACCAGACCGGATGTTTCCTTTGCTGTTAACAAGGCTTGCCAGTTTATGCATGCTCCCCAGGATTCTCACTGGCAGGCGGTTAAATGGATCCTTCGGTACCTCAAGCACACTGCCTCCTTTGGTCTCCATTTTCATCGCTCACCCTCGCCTACTCTCAGTGCCTTTTCGGATGCTGACTGGGCCGGCTGTCCTGATGACCGCCGGTCCACTGGTGGGTTCTGTATCTTCTTCGGCTCCAACCTCATTTGTTGGAATTCTCGCAAACAACAAATTGTGGCTCGCTCCAGCACTGAAGCCAAGTACAAGTCCCTAGCCAACACTACCGCTGAACTACTTTGGGTCCAATCCCTCCTGAGTGATCTGCATGTTTTTCTTCCTATTGCCCCGACTCTTTGGTGTGATAACCTTGGGGCCACCTATCTTTCCGCTAACCCAGTTTTTCACTCTCGCACAAAACACGTCGAGATTGATTTTCACTTTGTTCGTGATCGTGTGGCTGCCAAGACCCTGTATGTGGCCTTTATCTCCAGCAAAGACCAGCTTGCTGATGTGCTTACGAAACCTCTTGTTGCATCTCGCTTCGCTGCCCTTCGAACGAGTCTCACCATCCTCCCTTCGCCGATGGACTCGCGGGGGGCTATCAACACACCAGCTTCAGCAACAGAGCCACACCGTTCCACGTCTCACACCTCTCCTGCGAGAGTTCTAGAACCAGCTTCAGCAACAGAGCCACACCGCTCCACGTCACCCACCTCTTCTACGAGAGTTATAGAATAGCTGCGCTGTATAGTTTGTTAGCATATTCTTTTATGTGTTAGCATATTCTTTTACGTAGAAATGTTCCTCTGTTATTCTTATTACCGTGTTTCGCAGTACTGTGCTCTATATAAAGTGTAACTCTCATACAAATGAATACAATATACAAAATATCTCTCAAACGTGTTCTTATACTAGCTAGCTACATGCAAATTGAATAAGAGAAACAGCTCCGCAATTCTTTATTTGACAAGAAATAATTAATATTATCCCGAAGATATAAATAATAAGTATTCCGTATTATGATTGAATTACAATTATGAATGTTCAATGTTTTTTTTAATGAACAAGGGAAGAAGAAACAAACAAAGAGTCTATCTTTTGATGGCAAAAGACAAGCTTATAATCTGTAAATCCCTCTACCTCTTGACTGGTGTGGGATGCTTCTTGGGCTACCTTTTCTTTTTATGGGCAAATAGAGGAAGTGAGAATAACGGCACAATAAGATAGCAAGAATAAGCGAGTTTACAAAGGCTCACATTTTAATCATCATAAGTGCAAGTTCAACGTTCGTTTACATTAGAAAAGCTCGATAGTTTCCCTTGGTTTCTTTTTTTTTTGGGTCTTTCCGATTCAGAAATAAGAGTTTGCCATTAGCCTAGTGGCCTGAGGGTGCAAAGTGACTTGAGGGTGCAAAGTGATGTCCCAAAATATTTTTGCCTAGAGAACAAAGTCAAAAGATTAGGGTGATCATTTTTAAGTTTGATTAGGGTGATATTTAACTTTCACTACAAGAATTTGCACTTTTAGTGATGAAATTCTGGGTGACGAAACAAATTTCGTCACTAAAAGTCAACTTTTTGTGACAAATTTTTATTTTCGTCACTAAAAGTCATTTTTTTGTGATGAAAATTGGTTTTGTCACAACTTTCGTCACAACAATATTTATTTGTGACGAAATTTGAATTTCTTCACTGAAAATAAACTTATTGTGAAGAAAGTTTCGTCACTAAAAACATAAAAAATATTTTAAAAAATTTGGTGCCAAAAATAGTCATCACCAAAAGCAAAACGATTTTGTGACGAAAATTTTCGTCACTAATACTGTCCGATCATCTAAATAGGTGTTCCATCATCCCTAACGATCCTTTTATTTTTTTCACAATCCTCTCTGCCTCTTGTCTTCCCTCTCTCCAGTCTTCCTAAGCCAGACATCCCCATCGGCAGCACACTCTCTCTTTTCGAGTACTACGCCGCGGGCTTCCGCACCACCAGTAGACTTAGTCTCCCTCTCGCTCTCTCTCCTATTTCTCGATTCCCCTCACTCTCTCTTGTGCCCTCCCCTTCCCCTCCGTGAAATTTTCTAGCCTCTCTTTGTGCTTTATCAGGTATGTTTTGTTTTTCTCTCTCTAGAATTTAGACAATGAGCTAGCTATCTTTGCTTTACGTTTTGTTGATTCAAGATTTTAGGATTTTGGTAATGGTACGATTTGGGAGTTTCAATTTTCCTTTAGGTAGAAAATTGTGGCTTAGTGTTGATTAATGTTCTCCTCCTCTGGAAAAGCGTGTGCACAGAGGCACTTAAAATATAATTTGTTGTCTGCAGGAACATCTTATTCGAATTGGCCGTGTTCCTGTGTTTGTTATAGTTTATGGAGACCAAGAGAAGCCAGCTCTACTTCCTTATCCTGATTTGGCTCTAAATCGTAAGTGCAATGAAGTCAGATGCTGTGGCTTTGTTGTGGTATGGGTTGGGTTTGCTGAGGTTTGGAACTGGGTCCAACTCATCAACTTTATAGGGATAACACATGAAAAAAGAATATGCACTTCGAGGGTTAGTCACATTATAAAGTTATTGAACAGGCGCTACCTTGAACTTAAAACTAATTTTGAAAAATAGATTTGTTTAACAATCTGATGTTAATTATTTTGCTTTGAGAAAAACCTTTACAGCCCGTTATTCTCAATGTGGCGATATTTGTTCAATTGTGGTTAGTCAGTAGTCCCTTACCAGGTGAGAAGGATTTCTTACAACATATATTATAATAAAGAACTTTTAGATATGTCCCTGTAGCCAATTGAGATGTCCTAGGTTGCTTTTGAAGGCTCTGGAATTGCAGCTAAGGGTAATTTTTCAATTGATTTGCCTCTATAGGTTTGCTCTTATGATAGTAGACAGTGCTACTGCTCTCTACAGAACAAATTTCTCTAGGAGGAAAGAACTTCCTACCAGGCAGATGCATCTTGCAAAGTTTCTCCATAGCCTTCAGAAGTTAGCAAATGAGGTAAAGACTGTTACTCTTTGTTTCCAGCAATATATCATCAAGACAAAATGGATTTCTTGCGTTTCTTATTAGCTGGTTCTTGACCCTTTAATTTACCTTGGCAATTCAACAATAATGGATTTCTTGCAAATATGTTCCCTTATCTGTTTAAACGCTTCACAATTGTTCTTCTAATTATCAATAGTTTTGAGCAGATGTGTCTTGCTTCCAAGGATTATTCTTTTGTCTTGATGCAGCTTCTTTGATGCTCCACAACTTCTGCATTTACCATATCAGTCCTCCTGGGCATGAGGTTTGTAATTGGTTGACTTGACTGCAACTTTATGATGAGGCTATCTTTTCTATCTGGAAAATATATTGCATGGAAGTGCAGCTTAATCTTATTATTCACATAATTTCTCTTCTGGAACTTTCATAAGAGTTCTAGGAGCTGCTGCTATTTGTCCAGAAGATCCTGTGCCTTTTATTGATGATTTAGTAGATCAAATCATTGAGGTTCTCAACTTTTTTGGGTATGATTATTCTGAAATATTTTCAGTGATTTGCTGTTTATTTTTTGGTAAGCAAAGGTCTCAGTTCCAATACTTGAGATGCATGCAATGTGAAGTTCTTGTGGTGGTCGTTAATAAGACATGTTATAGAGTATTATGCATCAAAGTCATTCAATCACAAGTTTCTCAGTTTAGAACCTCTGTTTTCCTAATTACATTATTATATCATTCTTCAGGCTTGTTGCAGTGATGTGCATGGGGTGAAAGCGGGTGCCTACATCCTTACTCTATTTGTAGTATGTACCCTTGTGGAATACTGACACCAATATGTTTTCAATGAACTTTATTATTTGGTCCACTGAGCAAGGATATTCATTTACAGACGAAATACAGGGAACATGTTCTTGGTTTGATTCTTGTGTCCCCTTTATGCAAAACACGCTCTTGGACTGAATGGTTATTAAATAAGGCTCCTGTTTCATCCTTTACTGCTATTTTTACAAGTAAACATTTTATAAATTTTGATCTTGTATCTCAGGTTGGTATTGTGTGTAGGTTTTGTCAAATTTGCTATATTTCTATGGTATTTGTGGTTTGGCGAAAGAGTGTTTGCTTTCTCACAAATTCCATTTGTCTCAGAATGCTGCTCGCTTGGACAGCGAGATTGTCTATGACAGAGATTTTGATTATGATTACTTTGGTATCTTATTCTAATGGTTTCTTGTATATGCCGATTGAAGGATATCGAATTCTCATATAGTAGCATCCTGCTTGTAGGTTCATTTTCTGTGTACTTGGAGCCATGGCATGCTGACATATTTGAGTTTCTAGATTTGAGAAAGGATAACAAAGATAGAGGGAAGAAGCGGAAAGGGTAGAGAGCTAAAGCTTCATATGGAACACAATCTATGGTTATGTGATTTAAAGGATGAAATTTTATAGTTATGCTTCTATGAGCCATAATTAAAATGCTCACTTTTTTTGTATTATGTTATATTGTGTTTGTTATTTTAATTTCAGAACGTATTGATGTAAAACTATATTGAATTTTTGTATTTTATTTGAAGTAATTCAATACTTTCTTCCATTATGATTTTAATTTTAATTTTATTATTCTAAATAAATACCTGGGACGTTCTATCATCAAATAAATTGTTCTTTCATTCACAATGCATATGTGGACAATCTATCAACAAATAAAGCGTTCTATCATTAAATTGGCTGTTTGATTTTCTATTTTGGCCGTTCGATCATCCAACAATAGCTGTTTGATTGGTTACATGGTGATGAAATTTTTTGTCATGAACGTTATTGTGACGAAATATGTTTGTCACAAAATGTTATCGTGGCAAATTTTTTGGCCATGCCAAGTCTTTCGTGACGAAATTTTTGTCACGAAAAATTATTGTGGCAAAAGTTCTGCTCATGACAAGTTTTTTGTGAAGAAAGTTTTTTTTGTCACTATAACTTTTCGTTAAAAGTTTTTCGTGATGAAATTCGGATTTTTTCACCAAAAACAATATGTGACACTCTTTTGCTGATAAAGCTCGTGACAAAAAAATTTCGTGTCACTAATACTTTTACGACACTTGGAGTTTTAGTTCAAGGCGCACTAGTATCAAGGTTGTAGGCTCACTAACAACTCTAAAGTATAATTGTTAGCCTTCTGCCCTTTTGAAACACGCAAGGTCGGAAAAACGTGACAAAAAAGTACGTTGCATATTTTTTATTTGTGACACTATTTGTATACAGTAATTATTAATTAAAGGCTAGGTCTGATTCATTAAGGTTTAATAAAATATAAGGATATATTTGTCATGTGTGATTGTAGCATATGAATGTGTTTCAGCAGATCCATAAATGAAACAACACAGCCAGATGGCTTTACAAACCCTTAATTTAAATGCCACAAAGCGTAGTAACATTGTGTGTGCTTTTGTCTGATCCCTTATATATGGATCTTTTCTGGCCCTTTGATGAGACTTGTTGTGTCCAGGTTGTCGGCACTTTATTTATTGGCTCATCTAGGTCTTGGTAGTTTCGTTTACCGTTTTCTAGCCATTGCTTCTTTTGCCTAGCATAAAATATATAGTGATTTCTCCGATTCTTTTTGAGATTCTGCGGGTTTTATTTTACAACCTGGTGATGTAGCTTGCTTCTTGGTTTCAGTCATGAAACGTGACTTAGAAAGAAAAAAAACATTGTGGTTGTGCGTGCGTGTGTCAAGTGGATTAATTTGTACACTCATTGGTCATAGCTCATATTCACTTGTGGTGTGAAATTGAAAGATAAATTCTTGACATAAAAGATATTTGGACTATAAAATTCATTTGAGAGTCCAAAATTTGTCGTAATTTATTGTTATGCTCTTAGTCTAGTCAGTGCGTTTTTCAAGTTCATCCGAATTTAATGTGCAAAGGTCCAATGCAACAAATTTCATCATTAGCGATATTAAAAACTACTAATCACGTGCACTTTACCTACTAATCCATATTTAATAGGAAAACATATTATATACGTTTTGGTATCATGCATTAATGTAGAAACAAATGGTCCCCATATATCAAATTAAGCAAATTAAGCCACAAGACTGCACCACGTGTCCGTCCGCAGATAAGAATCAAAATTGTATATGCAGAAGAGCCAAATCAATCTCGTATAACGATGGAATTGGGTTCTTTTTTCACATGGTGTCGGTGTCGTTTTGTATATAAACGATGCACAGAGTTTAGAGCGCGAGTTAATTAGTAGCAAAAATTATGTTTCATGCTCATGCTTCTGGACATGAATATCTCTCTTCGGCCGAAGACAATTAAGGTACGAAAAATATCAAAATCACAATAATATTTAATGCCAAACCAGCTGTTATTAACTAATGAGTCACATGCTATTGCTGATAACCCTACTTTTTATTATCTTGAGAGATCAAATAATTAAAAGCCAGTAAAAACCTACACATATTTTTCAACGCCCCGGGCCCAAACTCCAAATGGAAAGATTTCTGTATAAAATAAGGTTTTTTCATTGTGGCTAATCATTTATCTAGGCCCCAATATTTCAAAACTAATTATTACAACCTCATCAAAATATTCAAAGCCACAAAAAGCCTAAAAATATCAATCCGAGCGCTAAAATTTACATTAGCATATCCGATATTTTCTAACATCGATGAGGATATCCCAAAACAATTACAATAATGATTTCTCCAAAATTAATTTCCAAAAAATACTCTTGCAAAACACGCATTTGAAACACAAATCTATATGAAGCTCATCGAACTTCTCTAATTCTGCCGACTCTGAAAAATATGAGAATAAGTAATTAGCTCTGTAAGTAGAATGTCAATGGGGGTTGGGGAAAAGATAATTTTCTTACAATAACTAAAATCCAATATAAAACACCTGAGCTAGACCACAAAGACGTCCAAATACCACGAGGGATATCAAATTGAATAACTACTTATCTAAAGCTTCAAAATATACATTCTCTGCCACCATTTATTAACCTCGATTTCTTCAACTTTTAAAATTCAATTATTCAAACATATCTCTATCCATCATTTTTAAATTTAAATATAAGATTATTATCCACATCTTTCAAATTCAAATATAAGAGTAATATTTATCTATATATTGACCTTTAAAGTCAAATATAGATCACACCTCGATCTCAGCACCTTTAAATTCAAAAATACGATTCAATCTCTATCCTTTAGTTTCAAAAATTAAAAATAGGATTAAGCCTTATCTCTTCATTTAAAATTCAAATTACTCACTTAACACCTTTTTCGGAATGGGATATTACATATTTCACCCTAGCTACATGCAAATTGAATAAGACAGACGCAGTTCTTTATTTGACAAGCAATAATTAATATTATCCTTAACATTATCATAAGAATTCTGTATTATGATTGAATCACAATCACACAAGTTCAATGTTCTTTTACATTAGAAAAGTGTGAAAACCGTTTGGCATGTCTCGTGAAAAACAAATAGGGGTCTTTCTGTCAATTGCGTTGTTTTTAGAAGGAAATTAGAAAGTGCTTGCTGATCTAGTACCTTGAGGTTAACGTGTGGCTTCCTTAAGGGTATTCTTGCCTTTTTCCCTTGTATCTAGAAGAAAGAGAAGGGGTTGGAGTTGGTTGGGTGGCTAAATGCGTGAAAATAAATAACGACGCAACTGATTTGGCTCTCATTGATATACTCCCAGATCTGACCGTTTTCCTACTACTTCGTCTTTCTCCCCCTTAAGAAAAGTTGCTCCAAGAAAGTGCGCTGATTCCTAGTTGTTCTAGTGAAATCTTGAGGTTGCTGTAATGGTGAAAGCAGATCAGATTTGAGGGGGGTTTCGTTTCGTTGATCACCGACACTTGATTTCTACGATTGAGGCTTCCGGAGGTTCTGGAAGTGTGGTTGCTAGAGGTTTCAACGTTGGGCCTTGATCGCACAAGGATTGTATGGATAGATCAATCTAGTTGAATCTTCATTTCAAATGGTCATGAAGTTTCATGATTATCATATCTGAATCGAGTTAGTTTGGGTAAGATTAGTGGTGTTTAGATTAGCTAGGTTGCGGAATCTATTGATCACTGTGTAATCTCATTTGAAAATAGTGGATTTAAAAACCTGCTTTGGCCTGGAGAGTTTTTCTCTTTTGAAGAAGTTCTTCAAAAGGGTTTCTCTTTGTCACCATATCTTGTGTCGTGTGATTGAGTATTTTTCCTTTGTTTTATTTGTGTAATATTAACCATTCTTGTGATTAGTGTGCTTAGAATATCGTTCTTTAAGATATTGAATAATCTGGTCCAAGAAGGTTGAAGACAAAGGTATAACGAGCTTCTGTTTAAATTCATATTAACTTGTATTGCAGGTATAAAGAAAATTGTTTGCATATCAATTGAGTTTGTGAATCTGAAATTTACTGTTTCTACGAGTTAAAGTTACTTCTGAGTCATTTGTAGTTTCTTTGGATTACCTTGTTTTATAGATTTGAGTTTAATTATTTTTCTGATTATATTTTCATATCTGATAGTTAATTAGGACTTTGACTGTTGAGAGAATTGTGTTTGGATTGATATTATTGTGAATAGGTTTTAAGTTTTAAAAGAAATAGTTAATTGATAATTTTTTCAAAAGATACCTATTCACACCTCCCTCTAGGTATTTTTCTCATAAGTTGGGTTGTTCAAAAAGTTTCATAATTTTCCATGCTTTTTTTTTTCTTCCGACGATCCAGAAATAAGAGTTTGCTTTTAGGCTATCATGTTGCTATTTTGGACAGAGGTCTGAGTGGCTCGGTTTGGGTCAGTTCGACATTGGGCTGTTACCATGTCAGCTTATCAACGCATGGGCTTTTGGGCAACTTGTTTGTAGTTTTGGAACACTGGGAAGGCTGCATTACCAAAGATATATCTATGTTTTATAGTTGTTAGCATTCTGCCCTTTTAAAACCCGCAAGGTCGGAAAAACGGTGAGAAAAATTACGCTGTATGTTTTTTATTTGTAACATAGTTAATATATATATATAACGCTATTTGAATACAGTAATTATTAAGTAAAGGCCATGTCTGATTCCATTAAGGTTTAATTTGAAAAAAATACAAAGGTATATGTGTGTTTGCAGCATTTGAATGTGTAACAGGCCCGACATCCATATGAAAAAGCACACAGTGAGATGGTTTTACAAACCCTTCTAATTTCTCTTGGCTGCTCAGTTGGAGCAGTACTTCCTTGAAGGATATCGAGATGGCTCTAGAGCCATTGCCTTTCCTGCTGAAAAGAAGCCGCTCAACATAAAATCCAAGTTTGGGAATATGTAGAGAAGGTTTAAGAGAGCTTCACATCTAGACAAGCAGATCCTCTCAGAGGATTCTAATCCATTTTATATTAACTTCTTAACAAAACCCAATAAAATTCTAATCTCCTCAATTTTCACATCATTCCCTAATTTTTCAGATTTTTAGGATTTGCAAATACACCCATGTTGCGTTTACATGTGACAGATCATTGAAAAGAAAAACTAGAAGGTTCATCTTCCTTGATGACCTGTGGTTGCCGTGACAAGAAGAAAGTATTTAGTACTGCTAGGACGTCAATCAATAAGAAAACCTAAAACTCCAAAAACAAACGCAGAATGTTGAAGATATACATAACCGGTTCACGATATAGAACTAACGACAATAACATACAGCTTGAAGGATAACAAACCTATCCCCTAGCAGTCCAAACAGATAAACGATATGCTAAACAAATATAATTAGGCCAAAGATAGCGATCAACCTCGGCTGACGCTGGACTTCTACAAATCCACTTATTGCAAACGATTCCCATAGTACGTACACGTACGCCAAGACTGCACTGATCAAGTTGCATGTAACAATCCCTTAGTTGGATAGGAAGCCAGAGAATTAATACCGCAGGTTCCGCTTTCTAAAGTAGCGTTCCTTCTTATATTGATATCCAATAATCTTCACCATCTACAGTCGAATTATAGCTCACTATTAAAACTGCGTGGTTTCTACTGGTACCTATACACGTATTAAAGATACCCTGAACAAATAGACTATAGTATCAGTTTCATTTCTAGAAAAACATTAATATGTTTTTTGAATTTTAAACTTCGAAGAGAACATTATATTTCAACTGAATGAACAGAGATTAGACAATTACATTTTGGTAATGTCTAAACTCCTGAGTAGAGCCATCTATACCCACGCTAACAGGTAGCTGAGCAACAGCACAAAATCGAGCATTGTCTGAATTTTCTACTTGGAATCCATCAATGGTTACAACTTTGTTTGGCACCTGATTAAAGTAAAACACCATAAATTAAATGACACGTTTTTTGTTTGCTGGCAACAGTACTGGTTACCACTTTTTTTTTTGGGTAAGTGTATTAAAGAACCCCAAAACAAGCAACCAAGCCCTCAAAGAGGCACAAGTCAAACGTCACATATTACAGCCAAATATCACAGAAGACAAGAGGGAGCACACTACACTATCTATGAATCCAAAAGTACATCAATTCCATATCAGGATGGGCACCCAGCTCCATGGTGCAATGCTTAGTTCCAACATTAAGAACAATCTCCTCAAAGACCTCAACAATTCTCTTAGACTTACCTGTGTGAATGCGTGCATTTCTCTCACGCCGAATGTGGTAGATAGCAGCTCCAAACACTAGCTTCCTAACCAATGAAGACAACCGGTTTGCCTTAAGCACAAAAGCAGCCCACTCCAAAAAACCAGACCAAGAACATTGGGTCCTTGGGAGATTGCACCTGTCAGAGAGTAGGAACCAAATCTTTTGCGTATAGGAGCAAAAAAAGAAGAGATGGTCAATATTTTTGATCTCTGCATTACAAAGGCAGCGCCTCGCATCTTGGAGTATACCCATGATGAGCAGCTTGTCCTTCGTTTGGAGTCTGTTCCCAGCAGCCAACCATAAAATGAAAGAGTGTCGAGGGGTTCTACCTTTGAACCAGACCAAGTTCCTCCAACCAACAAGAGGTCTAAGCTCCTTGAATAGATAGTAAGCACTTTTCACAGAAAAGTATTTTATAGCCTCAAGGTTCCAAAAAACGGAATCCTCAACTCTGGGTAGGGGTCTTAAATGGAAAGAAAAATCCTTATTAATAGATTCCCAAAACTCCTGCAAACCTCCTCTTTGCCAATTCCAATGGTCACCCACAATGATGTTTTTGACCTTGGCTGAAAAGTCTAGGATCAGCTCCCTATTAACCAAATGAATGAGAGGGCCTCCTAGGTGCCAGTTGTCAAACCAGAGGAAAGTAGTTTTCCCATTTCCAATCCTATGTTTAAAATACTTCCACACAAAAGAACGCAGCCCCAACAGTTTCCTTCATGTCCAAGAGTTGTCAGCAGCATGTTTGATAGCGCAAACACATCTATTTTTAAGGAGGTGGACTCTCACCCAACTTGACCACAAGGATTGGATTTTTCAACAAAAAGGTTCCCCAGGTGCTTAATCATAGCAACCTTATTCCAACCACCCAAATTTTTGACTTTCAAGCCACCCTCCTCATAGGAGCAACAAATATTATTCCAGGACACTTTAGCTCCTCCAGGACCCAAATTACTCCCCTTCCAAAGGAAAGATCTTAAAACACTTTCCACCTCTTTCAAAACACTTTTTGGAATTATGAAAAGAATAGACCAATAAGATTGCATGGCGACTAAAATAGATTTAACTAGTTGGAGTCTACCTGCAAATGATCGGAACTTGGTTGTCCAGCTCTTAGCTCTTGCAGTAATGTGGTCCACTAGGTCCTTATAGTCAACCTTTTTGAGTTTAGAGGAGATTAGAGGGACCCCAAGGTATCTGACAAGGAGATGGCCTTCACTAAAACCCATGGCATCCAAAATCAAGGCTTTGGTGTCACTAGAGACACCACAAGTGAAGATCAAACTCTTGAGTGGATTCGGCAAGAGGCCCGAGATATCTTAGAACTTGAAGAGGCATTCTTTAAGTACAAGGACAGAGGAAACTTACCTTTGCTAAACAAGAGGAGATCGTCAGCAAAAGATAAGTGGGAGATCTTCAAGTTTTTGCAACACCAGTGGTAACGAAAATCATTATGGCAGACAATGGTATTGAAAAGGAAACCAAACAAGGCTTCCATAGCCAAAGAAAAAAGGTAGAGAGAGATGGGGTCCCCCTACCTCAGTCCACGCTCAGCACGGAAAAAATTACAAAATTCCCCATTGATATTCAATGAGAAAATGGATGTGAAAATGCACTGATTGATCCACTGGATGACTGGTGGGGGGAAAGCACAAGCTACTTAGCACATTCAGCAGAAAATTCCAATCAACCATGTCATAGGCTTTCATTATGTCAACTTTCATTGCATAACGAGGAGAACCTTTATCTCGGTGGTAATTACGAAAAAATTCTTGATCAAGAAGGACATTATCACCAATACGCCTACCTTCAACAAAAGCAGTTTGTTGGGGTTCTACTAAGTGCGACATCACTAATTTCATCCTCTGGGCAATGATTTTAGAGATGCATTTGTAGACAATATTACAGCAAGCTATGGGTCTAAAGTCACCAACCCCAAAGGGGTTAGGCATCTTGGGGACCAATGTAACTGAAGTGTGGTTGATTTCCTTGAGGATACTGCCCGAGCAAAAGAAAGACTTGACAGCTTTGGTCACAAGGCACCCAACAATGGTCTAAGAGGCTTTACAAAATTTGGCGTTGAAGCCATCAGGGCCTAGTGCTTTGTTATCCTTAATGGAGAACAACGCCTCTTTAATCTCCTTCGTAGATACTTCAGCGGACAAGGCATTTTGCTGCTTAAGGTTGAGTTTTTTTTTTTTAATTTTTTTTTTCTGAAAAAATTCATCCATTTCAACTGGGTCTACATAAAGGCAGGTGCCAGATTTTTCCCACAACCTTTTGTAGAAATTAATGAACTCAGAACTGACCGCATCCTTATCGATAATTATAGAACTATCATCGCGGTTTATAGAATTAATCCGGGTCTTGATTTGCTGTTTCTTCATAGACTTGAAAAAGTATCGAGAATTAGAATCACCCAGTTGTAGCCATTGGACTCTAGCTTTTTGTCTGAAGAAGCTCTCCTCATCACATCTAAGGTTGGCATAGTTACGCATCATCTTAAGTTCAAGCTGAAGTAAGGTAGAAGTGAGAGCCTAAGATTGCATTTTGCTTTGGATATCTGCCAAATCAGATCTTGCTTTTACAACTCACCCGAAGATGTCTGAGAAAGCAACTTTGTTAAGCTTCTTGAGTGCTTGCTTCACTAGCTTCAATTTGGTACACAACTGGAACATAGGGGACCCATGGACAGGTTGTTGCCAAATCTCAGAGATAATATCCAGAAACTTTGGGTGGTTGACCCACATGTTAAAAAATTTGAAAGGTTTCTTGACATGTGCAGGCTTGGAGATGAAGAGCATCATTGGTGAGTGATCCGATAGGCCTGGAGGCCCAAAATTAGCCCAAGAGGTAGGGAAGAGCTCAACCCATTTAAGATTAACAAGGACTAGATCTAATTTCCTCAAGATGGGGCAATTAGTTTGTTTGTTGAACTAGGTGAGGTGCTGCCTTGTTGCCTTTAAATCCTACAAATCTGCTTTAAAAATGCAGCTGTCCAGCTCATCTTTCCAACCCAAGCAAGATTGAGATTCGCCCAAAGCTTCATACCTGAATCTAATAGCATTAAAGTCTCCAAGGGCAACCCAAGGAAAGTTAGAACAATGGGCTTGAAGGTTGGAGAGATCCTTTCAAAAGTCCATTCTCTGACCACAGTTGTTAGACCTATAGATGAAGGAAACATAATAACCGCACGTATCTAAAACATTAGCAGCCCAAATGTGGAGAATTTGATCTAAGTGGCGAAGTAATCTGACCTTAATAATAGTGGGGTCCCAGCCAACCCAAATTCTACCATTAGGTGCATCAAAATAGTTGTCGAGTAACTGCCAATCCGGCTTCAACACACTAACCACTTTACCTTTATTATCAGTCTTGACTCTAGTTTCAAGGAGGCCAATAAGATTCAGTTGGTGTTCTTTAATAAAACTTCTCACTTCCGCTTGTTTAAGAGGGTCATTCAAACCTCTAACATTCCATCAACCAATTTGTATCGTCAAAAAATAAAAAAGATGGGAACAACACGCTTACTTTTTTCTTCCTCCCAAGGAGGAAGACTGGTTCTTGTGGCGACCTTTCGCCTTATTTTTCGAAGCAAAATTCTTATCACAAGAGTCTTTAGCAAGAGCCCTAAGGAGGTTAATCTCAGGTGAAGGGCTGCCCAAGGGTTGACTTGCAAACTCCACAAAAGCTTTGCAAGGAGTACTTTCCTCATGGCAAAGCCCCGCTCCTACCACTCCTTCTAGAGAAATATCCGTCAAAGCAAGAGGGAGCTGCAAAAGGGGGGGGGGATTTGAAGTTCCAAGGGTAGCTGGAACTGTCAAAGGAGAAATCACGACTTCTAGAACCATCTTATCTTTACCCTTAGCTTTCCTTTTGATCAAGTTCCATTCTGTAGTAGCTGGCACCGGATCAGGAAAGGTGTGAGCCACATGGGAGGGGGCTGGCTACTTACTTGGACATGCCACCAAAGAATGACCAAAACAATGACATGTATCACAAATTTCAGGGGCCTAATCAAATTCAACAAAAACTGTAAATCTCTTACCTTTCTCAGTTACCACCTTAATCTCATTAACTAAACCTTCTGAGGCATCAACTTTAACACACACTCTAGCATACACAATCCGACTCTTCATAGTAGTGGGTTTATCAGAATATAAAGGCACACCTAAACTATTTGCAATAAAGCTCAGCCTCATTTCTGACCAAAATTCGAGAGGAAGGCCTCTCAATTTCACCCACAAACGTAATCTGCCAACTTCCTCTTTAAGGAGAGAGAAGTTAGGTCTCCATTTCTTGAGAAGGCCTACTCGCCATATGCCATGGTCCCTCTTCTGACACCCTATCCACCGCATCTTCATAGTTAAATTTAAAGAAGAAGAAACCATTATCTATAGATAAAACCTCTATCAAACCCCCTCTGCTTAATAACCGACGGGCAATGGTAGCCATAATGGAATAACCAAGCTTTTGGCCCACGAAATGACCAACAAGCATAGTTTCCCAATCCACACATCTTTACGTTGCTATTCCAGCCGAAGGTTTTACCACTACCCTTCCATCAACAATTTTAGGACTATAGTATTGCAATTTGAAAGTGTTACCTCGGGGGGCTTTAGGCTCCACATAAAGCTTTCCATGGACCACACCAGCAAATAAGATAGGTTGCGTTGGTTGCTTTGGTACAACAATAGTGTGCCTCCCAATCACAGGATGATTGCTAGTTGCCCTCCCCAGAGTAGTGCCTCTACTAGAAGATTGGGGTCCAGGCCCTTCAGAAAAAGCTCTCCATAAATTGGCTGGTCGACAGATAGAGCGAGAGGGTGCCCTTTGGCCTGAGTGCCATCTATTGCACTTGAACTGGTTGGATTTCATCTCCCGTTTGAGCTCTGCCAATTCATTTCTTAAGAGAATAGTTTCCTTTGCGAGATTTGTCATTGGAATCAGCGGTTCTTCACTTTGCAACCCACTCGGTTCTTCACTTTGTAACCCATTCTCCACCACTTCGAGGAGCTTAATACTCCCACCCACACTCACTCCCTACTGCGAATCAACCACCTTCAAACCCACGAATGCCATTCTAAGAGAATTAGCATCACTCCTCTCCTTCGCTGGATCAACTCCAAGAGGGATAACATTGCCCAAATCAATCACGATCTGCCCAGGGGTAGATACACTCCTACTCACAAGAGGATCACTAACAGGGGAGGCCATCAGGAAAATGGCAGGGGAAAAGCAAGGGGAACGGTGCTGCCATGAGCCTAGACGCATAGGCAGTACAGGGAAAGGGGAAGGGGACGGAGGGCTCTCATGCAATGGGTTTTTTTAACACCTACAGATTTATTTAGACAATATTCCCTCATTTATTTTTCACAGAAGCAGTGAATGAAGAGATCCTTCAAGACTCTCTTATCCAAAGACAGGAAGGAAGTAAACTTGGTTACCACTTTGGTTTCCAGTACCTAAACAAATTAGTTAAATTTGCAGGAAGTGTCATGTTATATATATGTTTCAAAAATCATGTGTTGGAATAGTTGTAGAACTTTATAATCAAAATATTCTGGCATAGGGGCACTAAACCTTGCTGCTGTCGCAAGTCCCATCCATACCTGTATAGGGATAATCAGTTTCTGTATCAATTCCACCATTTTTTATTACCCATTGAAAAGCCTCTGTCATAAAGGCTCCTCTACATCCGTGACCAGGACTGACACAATCCATAAGTTTTGTTCTGAAAGGCTAATAAGGGTGTTGGTTGGTAGGGCGTTTATTCCTTCTATAGCACCAGTTGAGGAGAATGCCCAACAACTTCCTGTGAACATAAACCGAGTATTGAACAAGTAAGAGATTGTCACAGTGAAAATGAAATCAATTAGAATCACAATCCTCTAAATATAGTAGAGACATGGACCTTTCTTTTATTCAATGCACTGCAATTTATTCTTACACTACATTGAGGAAAAATATTTATTCTTTTTCCTTGGCGAGAAAAAATATTATATAGACACAGATTGTACTATAAGAAATATGCCCTCAGAACCAATTGTTAGATAATTATTTATTTAGATGTCACACGTTTATATTTATTTACGGATATTATGTTGTGACATAAGATGTTACAATGTGAAAACCGTGGGGCATGTCTCGTGAAAAACAAATAAGGGGCCTTTCTGTCATTTGTGGTGTTTCTAGAAGGGAATAAGTAAGTGCTTGCTGACCTGGGCGCTTGATGTTAACATGGGGCTGCCTTAAGGGTATTCTTGCCTTTTACTCGTGTTTCTAGAAGAAAGAGAAGGAGCTGGAGTCTGTTAAGGGGCTGTATGCGTGAAATAAAAGAACGGAAAGAAACAGAATGGTTTTTCAGAGAGATATACACGCAGATCTAATTTTGATTGATACACTTCATTCTTCTCCCTCTAAAGAAAAAGTTGCTCCAAGAAAGTGCGCTGATTTCCTAGTTGTTCTGGTGAAAGCTTGAGGTTGCTGCAATGGTGAAAGCAGATCAGATTTGAGGGAGGTTTCGTTTCGTTTTGTTGATCATCGACACTTGATTTCTACGATTGACTGAGGCTTCCGGAGGTTCTGGAAGTGTGATTGCTGGAGGTTCCAATCGGCGTTGGGCATTGATCGCACAAGGATTGTATGGTAGATTAATCTAGTTGAATCTTGGTTTCAAATGGTCATGGAGTTCCATGATTATCAGATCTGGATCGAGTTGATTTGGGTAAGATTAGCGGTGTTTAGATTAGCTAGGTAGTGGAATCTATTGATCACTGTGTAATCTCATTTGAAAATAGTGGATTTAAAAACCGGCTTCGGCTCGGAGATTTTTCTCTTTTGAAGAAGTTCTTCAAAAGGGTTTCTCTTCGTCACCATATCGTGTGTCGTGTGATTGAGTATTTCTTCTTTGTTTTACTTGTAGAATATTAACCATTCTTGTGATTAGTGTGCTTAGAATATCGTTCTTGAAGATATTGAATAATCTGGTCCAAGAAGGTTGAAGACAAAGGTATAATGTACTTTTGTTTAAATTTATACTAACTTGTATTGCAGGTATCAAGAAAATTGATTGCATATCAATTGAGTTAGTGAATCTGAAATTTACTGTGAGTTGAAGTTACTTCTAAGTCACTTGTAGTTTATTCAGATTACCCTATTTTATAATTTGTATTTAATTGTTTTACTGTTCATATATTCATATATGGTTGTTACTTAGGGCTTGAATATTGAAAGAATTATATTTGAGTTGTTATTTTAGAGAATAGGTTTTAAGTTTTAAAAAGAAATAGTTAATTGATAAGTTTTTAAAAGATACCTATTCACCCCATATATTTCGCATAAATTGAGTCTAAATTAGGTTTTTCAACATGGATAGACGGCTCTTCCCGCTGATAGACCCCCGTCGGTTGACACCAAAAGGAGCTAGTAGGAACCAGAACGGAAATTTGAATTGTCAAGTCAATACTTTTTACAGACCTGCTAATTAGCTTTTGTAAGTATTTGTAATATTCTATCCAGCACCATAAAAAAGCAAGCAGCAAACTTTTGTCCAGTAAAGAGGATGGCAAGCAACAGTACCCTTCTTTTCTCAGAGTCTTATTTACATTCCCTCACATTACGGGGAGAACCATCTCCTTAATTCCCTAGCGACTTTTGGTTCTATTCATATGTCAACCGTAGCCGAAGGTGGCCTTTCGTATTTTCTGGTTGTTCGACAATCGTGACAACAGCAGGAGACTTGATCGTAATATTGAGAAAAACACAATCCAGTACTCATTCACAAAACCACATGCAGAAGTCTCCATTAGCCATTATAAATAGTGATAAGGAGTTCTGAGCAAAAAAATAGCGATAAGGACTAAAGCATTTTTTATTTATAACATGACAGGCTGGTATTTGTATACAGTAATTATTAATGAAAGGCTAGGTCTGATTCCATTCAGGTTTAATAAAATATATATATCATATATGTGTCATGTGTGATTGCAGCATATGAATGTGTTTCCACACATATATATATATATATATATATGAAACAACACAGCCAGATGGCTTTACAACCCTTAATTTAAATGTCACAAAACGTACGTGTAGTAAAAATCTTCTTGCGCGCGCGAGTGCGTGCTTGTGTCAAGTGGATTAATTTGTACACTCAATATTGGGCAGGGCTCATATTCACTTGTTGCGTGAAACACTGCTTGAAAAATAAATTCTTAAATTAATTGATATTTGGACTATAAAGTCCATTTGAGGGATCAAAATTTCTCGTTATGCGCCAAGTGCATCCGAATTTAATATACAGAGGTCCAATGCAACAAATTTCATAGTTACCGATATTAAAAAATACTAATCATGTGCACTTTACCAATTACTAGTCCATATTTAATAGGAAAACATATCATATGCGATTTTGTATCGTGCATTAATGTACAAACCCCCGTATATCAAATTAATTATAAGCCACACACTGCCCCATGCACATGTCCTCAGATAAGAATCAAAATTGTACATGCAGAAGAGTCAAACCAATCCTGTATAACGATGGAAATATTGGATTCTGTTTTTCACATGGCGTCGGTGTTGTTTTCTATATAAACGATGCACAGATATTAGCGCACGAGTTAAATTATTAGCAAAAATTTTGTTTCATGGTCATGCTTCTGGACAATCTCTCGTTCGGCCGACGACAATTAACGTACGACATATCAAAGGCACAATAATATTTAACGCCAAACCAGCTGTTACTAACTAATGTTTCACATGCTAGTTATTGCTGATAATCCTAATTTTTATTATCTTGTGAGATCAAATAATTAAAAGCCAATAAAAACCCACACATATTTCACCCTAGCCACATGCAAATTAAATAAGACAAACGGATCCGCAATTCTTTATCTGTCAAACAATAATTAATATTATCCCTAAGATATAAATAATAAGTATTCCGTATTATATATGATTAAATCACAATCATGCAAGTTTAACTGTTCAATGTTCTTTTAGATTAGAAAAGTTTCATAATTTCCCGTGCTTTTGTTTTTTTTTGTCTCTCCGATCCAGAAATAAGAGTTTGCTATTAGCCTATTACGTTGCTATTTTTGGACGGAGGTCCCAGTGGCTCGGTTTGGGTCAGTTCGACATGGGGCGCTGTTACCATATGTCGGCTTATCCACGCATGGGGTTTCAAGCTACTAGTTTGTAGTTACGGAACACTAGTACGGCTGCTTCACCAAAGATATATGCGTTATAATTGTTAGCATTCTGCCTTTTTAAAACACACAAGGTCGGAAAAACGAGAGAAAAAATTACGCTGTATAGTTTTTATTTGTAACATTGTTTGTATATAACATATAACGCTATTTGCATACAGTAATTATTATTTAAAGGCTATGTCTGATTCCATTAAGGTTTAATTTGAATAAAATACAAAGATATACGTATGCTTGTGTACTATATAGCATTTGAATGTGTAACAGGACATGCATCCATATGAAAAACCACACAGTGAGATGGCTTTACAAACCCTTTTAATTTCTCTTGGCTGCTCAGTTGGAACACTTCCTTGAAGGATATCTAGATGGTTCTATGGCCATTGCCTTTACTGCTGATAATTAGAAGCCGCTCAACATAAAATCGAGTTTGGGACTATGTAGAGAAGGTTTCAGAGGGCTTCACATCTGGACCAGCAGACCCTCTTAGAGGATTCTAATTCATTTTATATTACTTTCTAACAAAATTCAATAAAATTCTGATCTCTTCAATTTCCATCATTCCCTAAAATTTTCAGATTTTTGGGATTTGCAAATACACCCATGTTGCATTTTCATGTGACCAATCATGTGACAGATCATTGAAAAGAAAAACTAGAAGGTTCATCTCCTTGATGACCTATGGTTGCAGTGACAAGAAGAAAGTATTTAGTGCTAGGATGTCAATCAATAAGAAAACCTAAAACTCCACAAACAAACGCAGAACGTTGAAGATATAATAACCTGTTATTTCATGGCAGTAATATTGCCTTATATATAACCAGTTCACGATATAGAACGTCTAACGACAATAACATACAGCTTGAAGGATAACAAGCCTATCCCCTAGCAGCCCAAACAGATAAACGGATGCTAAACAAATCTAATTAGCCCAAAGATAACGATCAACCACTGCTGACGCTGGACTTCTACAAATCCACTTATTTCAAACGATTCCCATATATCAAATTAAGCCACACATGACTGCACCACGTGTACGTCTGCAGATAAGAATCAAAATTCTATATGCAGAAGAGCCAAACCAATCCCGTATAACAATTGAATTGGATTCTTTTTTCAAAGAGCGTCGGTGTCGTTTTCTATATAAACGATGCACAGAGATTAGCGCACGAGTTAATTAGTAGCAAAAATTATGTTTCATGCTCATGCTTCTGGACAATCTCTCGTTCGGCCGACGACAATTAACGTACGACATATCAAAAGCACAGTAATATTTAATGCCAAACTAGCTGTTTATTAACAATGTGTCACAAGCTAGTTATTGCTGATAACCCTAATTTTTATTATCTTGTGAGATCAAATAATTAAAAGCCAATAAAAACCCACACATTCTTCACCCTAGCCACATGCAAATTGAATAAGACAAACGGATCCGCAATTCTTTATCTGTCAAGCAATAATTAATATTATCCCTAAGATATAAATAATAAGTATTCCGTATTATGATTGAATCACAATCATGCAAGCTCAACGTTCTTTTAGATTATAAAAGTTTCATAATTTCCCGTGCTTTTGTTTTTTTGTCTCTTCGATCCAGAAATAAGAGTTTGCTATTAGCCTATTACGTTGCTATTTTGGACAGAGGTCCCAGTGGCTTGGTTTGGGTCAGTTTGACATAGGGCTGTAAGGGTGAGTACCAGAATGGATAGAATTAGAATTACTAATTTCGATTCCGTTCTGGTATTCATCGGAATACAAATTTTTTTTTGTTCCAGTTCTATTTTGATATTTTGCTAGAATGGAACCGGAACTGAACTGAAATTTTCAGAATTGGTGAGCCACAACACAAGAGAAAGCATTGTTTGAATTTTCTACAACTTGGAATCCATCAATGGTTACAACTTTGTTTGGCACCCGATTAAAGTAAAACCCCATAAATTAAATGACACGTTTTATGTTTGCTGGCAATAGGACTGGTTACCACTTTGGTTTCTAGTACGTGAGAAAATTAGTTTTTTTTTTTTTTAAGCAAACGGGTTGAAAAGCCTTAAACCAAGCTAACAGTAAATAAGACCAACGTCAGTACAGAACGAGACAAACCAAAGAAAACTACAAGAACGACAGGATTTACATAAAAAACAACAACAGCAAACTGCGGGGGATCAGACCCCTCAAACACCCACGGAAGACGCAGACGGTGCCCACATAATTCGGGAAAGCATCCCTCTCTAAGGGAAGAAGCAACCCATTGGGCAAAATTGTGTGCATCAGAATTTGCACACCTATAGGTAAAAGAGCATGAGAAACCAGGAACCTCTGCTAGCTGGGACTGAACTAAAGCAATAATGGGCTCAATATGCCATGGACAACCAGCAAGGGGTTGCTTCTCCGAATCAATCACAGCCAAAGAATCTCCCTCAAAGATGACAAAGGACCCAACAATAATGCCTCTACCTCCCCAACAGTCGGTTCTACACAGAAGAAAGCATCTTGGTAGCTGCATGAAGGATGGTACCCTGAGAATCTCTACACACACAGGCAGCCATGGAAAAATTAGAACGAACAGCAACATCAACATTGATTTTAACAACACTTGGATCAGGGGAACCCAGCCTCGATGAAGCAGTACAAACTGAATTCTCCAAGCTGCTGCATGTTGATAAGTGAGACATTAATGTGTAATGCCCCTCTCTATTTTCACCTACTTAATGTTTATGTTACTTATATATCATCATATATATAGTAGGCTATTTGAATTTCATTTTCTCAAATTTTCTCACTGACAAAACTTAATTAGATTCATATCTAGCTAATATTTTATTTTTCTTATTTTTTAGTTAAATATTTCCCATTTTTAGCATTTCATTTTCTTGTAAAGGTATGTTTGTTTAATTCCTTGCATTCATCAAGCATTAGAGAAAACCTAGTTTTATCACTATTTTATCTTTTGGGTAAATACATTAGGAAGGTTGTAAATAGATACAATAATTCTCCTTAGTTATCATTATTATTTTATTTCATTATGCCTAAATGAATCTAAAATTTTTCTTCATCAAGAGATTTATACATGTCTTGATTTATTTCATTTTTTACACTTTTTCACTATCTTAGGGTAATTTTTTTACAATAGTGACTTAATCCTATGTAACTTGAAATTCTATTATTTTTCTCTCCTTCTCCTAGGTTCAGCCGGCCATTAGCTTCTTTTTGGTTGATGAGTTCAATTTTGTCTCCATTTGCATGCAATTCACGTTAAAAGCAAGAGAGCTTGGATGAGAATTGTGTTTTGTTGGAAGAATTGAGAAGTGTGGGCTTTCTCTAAATAAGAGAGGAGAGACATGTGGCATAACCCCCCTAGTTACATATCTTAGTAAAACTCTAAGCTATAATTACCTAGAACTAGGTTAGGTTACTAAGGTGGCAAGGTAGTCATTAATTAGCTAGAAGCCAAATGAGTGTATGTGGCCTTTTCTTCTTGTACAATTGCCGATATAGTGAAGAGATAGTGAAGAGAGAGTGGCATGTGAAACAAAGAAAAACAAGAGGAAAAAGAGATCAGCAGAAGAAGAAAGTGTAACCAAAAAGGGAGAAAAAGAAGGAGAAAGAGAGGTTCGGCTGCCCCTCCCTTTTGGTCCCTTTCACCTTTTGCTTTATTTTCCTAACTCTTGTCTTTCTTTTAATGTGCTTTGGTGCTTTGTTCAAAGGAAAATAACTTATATTTACCAAAGAAGATAGGTAAGGGGTTAGCTTGATTTTTTAAGGTTATTATGTTGGATTTGTAAATTATCATCATGCATGTAAATTAAGATTTGATCATATAACATGACCATTATCATGTTAGAATAGATATTAGGTTGCTGGAATAGGGAAATTGTAGAGGTTTTCATGAGAAAATGGAGGAAGTCATTAAATAGGTCAAATAAGGCTCCTTTGTATTAACTTTGAGGTCAGTACGATTGGGCTATGCTCTCATGGGTCAAATCAAATTTTTTCGACCCCAAATTTGAAGGTTTATCTCAGAACAGGTTAGGGAATCTTTGGTTAAAATTTTAGCTCATTTGGAGTTACGGTTAAAAAGTTATTAGCTTTCAAAGTTAGGGGTAAAACTGAAAATTTTCTAAAACGAGTCACTTTAAATATACTCGAATTGGGCTTTGATTTTTGATTTTTGGGCTGACCTAGCTAGGCCATCGAATCCTTGAACCTCCTTCTAGGATAGCCTTGCATTGAAGGCCCAAGTAGTGGTCCTTATTGGACCTAGAGAAGCTAAATAAGTCTTAGATCATTTTAGGTGCATAAGTTGTTGAACTTGCCTATTAAAGTTTTAAACCACTTTGCATCTCATTAGTTTGTGATCTTCATATATTTATCTAAGGCCGGTTGTGATTATATTATTTCAAGTATGATGACCTAAATCATTAGATCTAAGGATTATAGCATATGAACATCACATGAAATAGACAAATTAGGTCTTTTTAGTGTAAAATCCTTGTTGTCCAAAACATCCCCATGAAATCCTTGAAATTTTTGCATGAAAATTGGTGGAAGTGTAGTATATGGTCACAGTAGATCCCAGTAAAAGTTTAGCTCAATCGGAATTCGGGAAAGGTCAAAAATGCCCCTGGAGGTCTCTATGGGCAGTTTTGACATTTCACATCAAATGTTAGGGTAAAAAGGTCCGAACTGGGAAAATAACCTTATGGCTGTGTAGAGCATGAAAAATATATGGGAAACCCAAATTTGAGTCCAAACCAAGTAGAATTAAGGGCTCAAATCACAAAGCCGTTTAGTGGCCTAAATGGACTTTAGGCCCGTTAACCCTAAACAAGCCCAATAAACCTTGAAACCTTAGGGATAGGCCCAATAGGGTCTAATGAGGCCCAAGAGACCTCACTCGTGGATTTTAGTGAAGAAGTTGCAATTACTTAATAATTTACATGATTAATTCATATTAAACTAAATTTATTATTAAGCTAAATTAAAAGAAAATGGTTATTAATTCTTATCAAATGAAGGACATTCAATATTAATGCAATCTTATTCTATGTATTTACATGACAATGTGAAAATGCATATGTACATTTTATGATCGACTTATGCGAATTATGAATCTGTTTTGGTTATGATATGTTAACTGCATTGTTAGATTGCTATGTGCATTTCAATGATCGTCTTTGGTGAATTATTTATCGAATATGCATATGATAAGTCATGCTGCATCAACATATCATGGGTATGGGAATACTGTTGACCGAAATGAAACCCATACCCAGATGTGGTCCTAAGATCGGGTGATGGTACAGTTCACAGTGGGATGATACAAGCCATCACTGAGAGAATAGTGGTTGGTATCCCTAGGCGGTGGAACAATTATGCCTAACTGGGTCCTAGGGTGTTCAGTGCCATCGAAAAATTTCGGTGGCATCGGCACCGGTTACCGTGCGGTTAAGTTTAACAAACCCGCCGTCCCGATTCCGGGTGAACCTGGGTTTTGTTTTAGTTTTTTTTTTTTTAGCAAAACTGTGCGTTTTGTTGCCCTTAATAAGTTAGTTGTATAACCCCCCCCCCCCGACCGAGCAAATCTGAAATTTCCCCCCCCCCCCGGCCTGCGAGTCTCTCTCTCTCTCTCTCCCTCCCTCCCTCCCTCCCCTCCTTCTCCTCTGACCACGACGCCTGCGCCCTGCAAGGATTCTGCCCGAGTGCCGTGTGGTGTTTGTCAAGTGCAACTGTGCAAGGATTTGTTTAGGTATGTTAAAAATACTAACTTTGTTAATTTCAATTTGTTCTATTGAAAATATTAGGATATATATTATTGCTGAATGTTTTTTTTCCATTATTTGTTATTTTTAGGGTTTGTAATTGAATAAATTTGGGAAGTTTAAGAAAACAAGAAAAATAAATTTGTTTTTAGGGTTTTTAGGATTTGTTAATTTTAATTTGTTCTATTGAAAATATTAGGACATATATTATTGCTGAATGTTTTTCCCATTATATGTTGTTTTTAGGGTTTGTAATTGAATAAATTTAGGAAGTTTAAGAAAACAAGAAAAATAAATTTGTTTTTAGGGTTTTTAGGATTTGTTAATTTTAATTTGTTCTATTGAAAATATTAGGACATATATTATTGCTGAATGTTTTTCCCATTATATGTTGTTTTTAGGGTTTGTAATTGAATAAATTTAAGAAGTTTAAGAAAACAAGAAAAATAAATTTGTTTTTAAGGGTTTTTAGGATTTGTTAATTTTAATTTGTTCTATTGATAATATTAGGACATATATGAACGTTTTACCCAATTATTTTTATAATATTTGAATATAATGTTAAGAATGCACACTGATTGTTTGATGAAATGTAAAGAAGTTGTTTTAGGGAACAATTTGTTAAATTATAGAAAGTGAACAAAGTGTTAAATTATAGTAGTTTGAGAATTCGATGATAAATTATACTTGAAAGTTGTATCATATTGATATATAGTCAATGTTTTTCCCATTCTCATCTTATTTTTAAGATGATGTTTAATTTTATTGATTTTGGATTTCATTAGTTTAGATTTTAATGATATGTGATTAATGGACCAAAAGAAAAAAAGAAAAAAAAAATACATTGGACCAAGTGTGTAAAATGCTAAAAAAATGGCCCAATATGAATGTAGGATAACCGGAAACCACCACCGCTAAAAGCTCCACCGCTAAGAGCCAATTTTTGCCTTAACGGTGTAGTGTAGGTGGTAATTATTTAAAAACCGGCTTATTCGGTGTAGGTGCCGGTTTTGGCCAAAACTGGCACCTACACCGGGGTTGAACAGCCCTACTGGGTCCTGGTGCCGGGGCAAGGGACAGTCCCAGAGGAGAGGAGGACGCACAACCCGAACTCTGAGGGTCAAATAGAGCGAAGAAAGGACACCTCTACCGACCAAAAATGGAAAAATAATAATAATGAAGAACTGGGAAATGGATGCATTCATTCAGCATTGCATCGTTCATAATGCATTTATTGGTTTACTATGAACATTGCTCTATGATTGATTATTTATCATTCTGTTACTTCTATTTTATATCACTGCATGTCTTGTTTCCCTTCCCCCCTTTACTGAGTCAGTAGGACTCATCCCTTTTATCTGTTTATTATTTTGTATGTACTATGGCGGTCATCGAACTTGACAGATGAAGATATTCATGAGCGAGCATATTTTGGATTTTGACACACATATGTTAGTCGTTAATATTTGGACGTATGTCACTGATATATTTGAGGTGTATGTGGGGTATTAGCCCCAGTGGTACCTCGAAGGTCCACCCTTACCCCCTCTTTCCTGCATGGAAGACTTCAGATTGGTAGATGTAGTTCTAGCCCTTCTACACATCGTCCCACCCCCACCGGCTCCGCGGGTGGAGGGTACCGGAGAGATATAGTTTATAGGCCTAACTTTCGACATTGAGCCGGAGGATTAGTCAACTTTAGCAGTTGTCACTCTTTTGTTAGTTTTGGATCAGTCAGCTGTTTCATGAACACTTTAGTACGAAAAGCTTTAGGCAGTTCCACTTTTGTACTATTTCTCTTACTTTTGTTTTCCTCATGAAAGATGTTTTGTGAAAGAGAAAATACATGATCATAGTGAAACTATTTATAGTTTAAAAAAAAAAAAATTCTCTTATTCCATTTCTCATCCCATGCCATTTTGATTTTATTTTCTTAAATTTTCACTTCTTCTCTTAATCTTTTTTCATTAATTTCTAATGTCAATTCCTTAATATCTCATTTTGTCATCGTTATTGTTTTAAGATAGAATTTTTCACTTCTAGAATTATTTGAGATGTCATATTTCTAATTCCAAAATAACTTTACAAGTAACGTTTTCCGTAGCTTTACAAGTAAATGTTTTTGCTAAGCTTTTTCAAAGCCAATTACCGGAATTTTTATTGGATTAATTCGTGCCGTAATCCCCGCATATGTGCATACTATTACTACAGGTGTGCCTAGGAGGTAAGTACTAGCACGGGGCGTGACATAATGAGATTCGAGTAAGGTCTGAATCTCACTCCTAGGCTGGCCATGAACAACACGATTACATTCTTGCCACACCAAGTCAATTGCATCGACAGCAAACAATTGAAAATAATGACTATCATGTGCTGGAATACTGAGATGTTCAAGTACAAGAATAACTGATAGCCAATTAACCATGAGAAAATCTGCATAACTAGACACCCTTAATTTCCAAGGGGCTGCTTGCCAAATATAACAAGTAACAAAGCATTCCAGGAATAAATGTTGCAAAGACTCCAATTTATGCTCACATAAAGGACAAACACTAGCAGGATGCACTTGATTATGAATGGCTAAATTAATACGAGTTCTAGTAGGGAGAATATTCCATGCTATCTTCATAACAACAAACGTGATCACGCATGAATTTTATGCTTCCGAAGTAATTTCCATTTATGTATACTCAAAGAGCTACTAGACTCATCAAATTGGGGAAACAAGGAACGATACACGGATTTAGAAGTATAGTTACCAGAAGATTCTAATGTCCAAATCCATCTGTCATTTCTATGATTAAGGTGGATAGGTATACACAAGATATGAGAAATAGTCTCGTCATCAAATCGTTGTTGGAGGTGCATTCTGTCCCATTGATGGGTAATGGGAGAAATAAGAGAGCAAACTCTTTCATCCTGCAATTCCTCAAGGATCACAAATTTGGCTCGAGGTTGAAAATTAGCCAACCCCTTCACCCACGGGTCTTTCCACACTGCAGTAGATTCACCATTCATTATCTGTTTACAAGCATTCAATCTGAAATATGGAAGTAGCTTGATTATACCTCTCCAAGTCCAACTAACTACACGAGGAGAATGCCCTTCCCAGAAACTAGTATGACGAAGATACTTGCTTTACATAAACTCACCCACAAAGAAGGTGCGTTAGATAACATTGCCCATCCTTGCCTAGCCAACAAGGCTATATTCACGTAGGATAAAGATCGAATCCCAAGCCCTCCCATAGCTTTAGGTAAACAAATAGAATGCCATGCTTTCAGAGTAAGATGAAAGGCTTGAGAAGAATTAAAGCCCCACCAAAATTTTTTTAGGTGCTGATTAATAGAAGAACACCACCCGGCTAGCAACAACAAAGAACTCATATAATAAGAGGACATAGAATTAGCTACTGTCCAAATAAGTGTGGTACGGGCAGCTTGCGACAATGACTGAGCTTTCCAGCCCGAGATATGATTGAAAATGCGATCCTTCAGTTCATCAAGGACTTTAGTCTTAGCTCGTGGAAAAATTAGTGGTAGCCCCAAATGTCGCATCTTGGCAGACATACGTTGAAGCTGAAGACTTTAAGCAATTCTTATAGCTTGTTGCCCCACTATATTTTTGCTAAAATAGACTGCTGATTTCTGACGATTAAAAGTTGCCCCGACCATTGCATATAAGTTTCCAAGCATTGGTTAATCTAATAAGCATCTTGATTAAGGTCTCGAGAAAATTATAGCACATCATCTGCAAAAAACAGATGGGTAATGGAGTGAGCTGCCGAATTAAGTTTTATACCTCAAAGCAAATTATTGAGTTCCGCCCGACAGAAAAGGCGAGATAAAACTTATGATACCAATAAAAATAGGAAGGGCGACAGGGGATCATCTTGGCGAAGACCCCTTGATGCTGCAAAATACTCAAATGGGCTGCCTCGAAGAAGAATCGAAAAATGAGCAGTGGAAACACATTGATCAATCATTGACACCCATTTTGGCGCAAATCCAAACTGCCGAAGGACAGCCAGAAGAAATGACCATCCGACACGGTCATATGCTTTTTCCATATTACCCTTAATTGCCATCCAACCCGAACGACCAGATTTATGTTTCATACTGTGGAATAATTCCGCTGCAACAGGATAGTTATCTTGAATATGGCATCCAGGGAGAAAAGCAAGCTGATTAGGGGATATCAAATTCCGAAGTAACGGTTTCAATCTTTCAGCTAAAATTTTAGCAATCAACTTATAAAAGCCCATTATACAGACTAATTGGGCAATATTCAGAGGCTTTAATTGGCTGGTCCTTTTTGGGGACTAAAACCAAATTAGTCTGATTAAGGGCTGGTGGTAGCGTTCCAATGAGAAAAAAAAAAACTCTGTATATCATAGACAGTATATCAGCACCAACAATGCCCCAACAAGAAGTAAAAAATAAGGGAGTCATATTGCTTGGGCCAGAGGCCCGATAAGGGTTCATCTTGCGAATGGCAGCAAAAATTTTTGATGAAGAAGGGGTAGCACATAAAGAAGCATTCTCCTCCTCTGAAATACACGGCTGAATCAGCCCATCTAAGTCCTCAGGGGAAACTGAAGCAGAAGAAGAATAGAGAGCTTGATAAAACTCCACCAAATAATTGCCTAACATGGTCCGGCTAGTTATGCATCTACCCTCTGAATTTTGCAACCAAACAATATGATTACGACACCTCTTCGCAACTGCTCATCCAAAGCCACATTTAGAGACTTCACAATAGCTATATTATCCGCAGTAGGAGGCAACACTAGTCGAGAAGAAATTTCTTATTTGAGCCGATTAATGGAGGACTGAATATGACCAAAGAAGTTTTTATTCCAAATCTGTAGGGCTTTCTTAGTGGCTCTTAGCTTCTGTAAAACTCAAAACCTAGGGTCCCCTCGAATAGGAACATTCCAAGCTGATTCCACCACCCCATAAAATGAATGGTCTCTTAACCAAAATTGCTCAAAATGAAACTGTCGAGGCAAAGAAGCCACCAGACCCCATAACTATAACAAGATAGGTTTATGGTCAGAGAAAGAGATTGGACAGAGGGTGATAATAGCATTGGGAAAAGACAATCTCCAAGACATGCTGCAAATAGCCCTATCAAGCCTCTCTTTTATAGTGGCATCACCCGGACGGCTATTATCCATGTAAATCGATACCCAGAAAAGCCAAGACCCACAGCTCCATGTGTTACGTGTGTGGCTTGGCTTTTGAAAAGTCAGGACTCACATGTTGACAAAAGGGAAAGCTTTCATGCATTCTTAGTCAAAGAAACGTGAAGTTGGTTTTCAACATTGCATTCAATGCAATGTTGTTTCTTGAGAAGTGAAAGTTCATTTTTTCTAAAGTGAACGACAAGCTGCAAGACAAGCTGCAATTTGCAGCTTGTCGAAGACTTCACATATTTTGCATTTATGAACAATAAATGCATGTGATGTGTTGGATTTCAACTTTCCCTTATAGGCAATAGCCTCCTACAACCACAGAGCGTGACTTTGCATTTATGGCAATGCACGTGAAGACTTTGTTGGAAGATTATAAAATAGAAGAGTTGTTTTGAAGAAAGATGCGGAGAAAACCCAATAGAGAGAGACAAGAGAAAAGAGTCGCATAATATTGAGAGGGCTTATTGTTATCTCTTTTGTGTGTGAGGAAATTGGGCGTATTGGAGCTTTGAGCTTGAGTGTTGTGTTATCACTATATGTACTTCACATTTCTTATAGTGAATTTCTTCCTAAGTTTCTGCCAGTGGACGTAGGCTTCAAAGCTGAACCACTTAAATCTTGGTGTCTTTTGTGATTGTTGATTTTATTCTCATTTCTCTACTCCTTGGCGATCCTGAATATTTATTCTTGTCACAACAAAGTGGTATCAGAGCTGAGATTATTCTTTCTTAGCTATGTCTATGGCAAAGTTTGAAGTAGAAAAATTTGATGGTGAGAATAGCTTTAGTTTATGGCGCATCAAGATGCATGCTTTGTTAAGACAATAAGGCTTGGTGAAAATTCTAGACGACAAAGAGCCTATATGGGATGATGAGGAAGACTCGTCTAAGGCGAAGGAAGAATTTGTAGCACTGGAAGAGAAATCGTATAGTGCAATTATGCTGTCTCTTTCAGATAGAGTTCTACGAGAAGTTGCAGATGAAGGTCTATTTGTCAAAAGTTCTTTTGTAGATCCAGTGAAAAAGGCTCAGATAATGGAAGAAGAAAATTCAAAGGTTGGTCATAGTCAAAATTGAAGAAAACTGTGAAGTATTACTACTGTCACAAATTCGGTCATTATAAGACCGAGTGTTTAAAGCTGAAGAATAAAGAGGAGAGCAGCACAACAAGTTCCTCAAATATAGCTGGTGTTATGGAGGAAACCTCTGATGGTTCAGAACTTGTACTTGTAGTTAGAGTTGCTGACAGTCGTTTCAACGATGAATGATCCTTGATCGGCATGTTCGTTTCATATGTGTCCCAGAAAATATTGTTTACTACCTATGAACCAATCAATGGTGGTTCAGTCTTGATAGGCAACAACATGGCTTGCAAAATTGTTGGTATCGGTACCATCAAAATTAGGATGCACGACCGCATTGTCAGAACTCTAACTGATGTCCGACATATACCAGATTTGAAGAAAAATCTTATTTCTTTGGGCACTTTGGACTCCCTTGGCTATTGGTATTCTGGTGAAGGTGGAGTCATTAGAGTCGGCAAAGGCTCTTTGATTGTGATGAAGGGTAACAAGATTGATGGCCTTTATTTTCTTCAAGGCAGCATGGTGACAGGTTCAGTTGCTGTGTCATCTTCAAATAATCTAGACTCAGACACTACCAAATTATGGCATATGCGTTTGGGCCATATGAGTGAGAGAGGCATGACAATTTTAAGCAAACGAGGTTTGTTTTGTGATCAGAAGACTGGGAAGCTTGACTTTTGTGAGCATTGTGTCTTTGGAAAGCAATGCAGAGTCAAGTTCAGTACAGCAATCCACAGAACCAAGGGTACAGTGGATTATATTCACTCTGATCTTTGGGGTCCCTCTCGTGTTCCGTCTAAAGTGGTGCTCGGTATCTCCTCACATTTATTGATGACTACTCGCAAAAAGTCTGGGTTTATTTTTTGAAGAATAAAAGTGAAGTTTTTATCACTTTTAAGCAATGAAAGGCTCTAATAGAGAAGCACACTGGCAAGAAGGTCAAGCGTCTCAGAACAGACAACGACATGGAATTTTGCGGAGGTGACTTTGATGAATTCTGCAAGAATGAAGGCATTGTCAGACACCGTACAGTTAGACATACTCCACAGCAAAATGGAGTCGCTGAACGGATGAACAAGACTCTCTTGGAGAGAGCGCGTTGTATGCTTTCTAATGCGGGTTGTCTACGACCTTTTGGGCTGAAGCAGTCAATACAGCTTGCTATTTGGTGAATCGTTCTCCATCAACTGCGATTGAGTTGAAGACTCCAGAAGAAGTATGGTCTGGCACTCTGCTGACTACTCAAAATTGAAGATCTTCAGTTGTCCAGCTTATTGTCATGTAAATGATGGTAAGCTTGAACCCAGGGCAAAGAAGTGCATATTCATTGGATATGCTAGTGGGGTAAAAGGATATAGACTTTGGTGTACTGATCCTAAATCACCAAAGTTTATAATCAGCAGAGATGTTGTCTTTGATGAATCTACCATGCTTCACTTGAAGACGGAGTCTAGTGTTTCTGAGGAAACATGATTAATGATTACAAGTGGAGTTACAAGTTGAAGCTCCACAGAGAGTGCAAGATGGCACTCAAAATCAGCCTATTACAGATGTGCATGAGTCTAGCTCTGATGAGGATGCACAAGAGGAGCAAGAATACAGTATTGCAGCCGGTAGACAGAGGAGGCAGATAAGGCCACCTCAGAAATATGGTCATGCAGACTTGGTATCATACGCACTTACTTTGGCAGAGGAGACTGGAATCCAGGAGCCTTCCACATATTTCGAAGCTGCCACAAGTAATGAGTCTACGTAGTGGGCTGTTGCAATGGCGGAAGAGATTGAATCTCTTCACAAGAACCAGACATGGGAGTTGGTGAAACTGCCTAAGAAAGCAAAGACTGTTGGTTGCAAATGGGTCTTTAAGAAAAAGGAAGGAATCCCAGGGGTTGAAGATGCTAGGTACAAGGCACGTTTGGTTGCAAAGGGCTATAGCCAGAGAGAAGGTGTGGACTTCAATGAAGTTTTCTCTCCTGTTGTGAAGCATAGCTCTATTCGCGTGTTGCTTGCCATGGTTGCTCTATTTGATTTGGAGCTCGAGCAACTTGATGTCAAAACGACATTTTTACATGGTGAGCTTGAGGAGACTATCTACATGAAGCAACCAGAGGGATTTATTATTGATGGAAAAGAAGATCATGTTTGCAAATTGAAGAAATCATTGTACGGTCTGAAGCAGTCTCCGAGGCAGTGGTACAAGCGTTTGACACATTTATGGTGAGTCATGGTTACTCTAGAAGTAACTATGATAGTTGTGTCTATCACCGGAAAATCACCAGATGGTTCTTTGGTTTATTTGTTGCTCTATGTTGATGACATGCTTATTGCTGCTAAAAGCATGTCGGAAATCAGCAAACTGAAGATTCAGTTAAATGAAGAGTTTGAAATGAAAGACTTGGGCGCCGCAAAGAAGATTTTGGGAATGGAGATTCACAGAGATAGAAAAGCGGGAAAGCTGTACTTGTCACAGAAAAAGTACATCGAAAAGGTGCTTGAACGCTTTGGTATGAAAAATTCTAAATCTGTGAATACTCCACTTGCCGCTCATTTCAAACTTTCAGCATCACTATCACCGCAAAGTGATGAGGAGGAACAGTTCATGTCACGTGTTCCTTATTCGAGTGCAGTTGGGAGCATTATGTATGCTATGGTGTGCACGCGTCCAGATATTTCACAGGCCGTTAGTGTTGTCAGTCGATACATGGCCAATCCTGGTAAAGTTCATTGGCAGGCTGTGAAATGGATACTTCAGTATTTGAAGGGCACTACAGATGTTGGCTTGGTTTATGATAGAAGTACTGGTAACAGTTCAAGTGTCATTGGTTATGTTGATTCAGATTATGCTGGTGATCTAGATAAGAGAAGGTCCTTGACAGGTTATGTTTTCACTCTCTCTGGGTGTGCCATTAGTTGGAAAGCGACATTACAGTCGACAGTTGCTCTGTCCACTACAGAGGCAGAGTACATGGCAGCAGCAGAAGCAGTGAAAGAAGCGATTTGGTTGAGGGGTCTGGTTAGTGACTTGGGTCTACATCAAGATGTGACCACAGTCTTTTGTGATAGCCAGAGCACAATACATTTGACCAAAAATCAAATGTATCATGAGAAGACCAAACACATTGATGTCAGATATCATTTTCTTCGAGAGGTTATGACACAGGGTGCGATCATAGTGAAAAAGATCGCTACAGCAGAAAATCCAGCAGATATGTTGACTAAGCCAGTTCCAGTGTTGAAGTTCAAGCATTGCTTGAACTTGATTGGAGTTCACAGTTTGTGATGGCCCTTAAGGGTTTTGGAGGAAACTTTTGAAATTTTCAGGCTTGATGAAATCCAAGCCAAGGTGGAGATTTGTTACGTGTGTGGCTTGGCTTTTGAAAAGTCAAGACTCACATGACAAAAGGAAAGCTTTCGTGCATTTATTCAAAAAACGTGAAGTTGGTTTTTAACATTGCATTTAATGCAATGTTGTTTCTTGACAAGTGAAAGTTCATTTTTTCTAAAGTGAACGACAAGCTGCAAGACAAGCTGCAATTTGCAGCTTGTCGAAGACTTCACATATTTTGCATTTATGAACAATAAATGCATGTGATGCGTTGGATTTCAACTTTCCCTTATAGGCATAGCCGTCCTACAAAGCGTGACTTTGCATTTATGGAAATGCACGCGAAGACTTTGTTGGAAGATTATAAAAAGAGAAGAGTTGTTTTGAAGAAAGATGCGGAGAAAATCCAATAGAGAGAGACAAGAGAAAAGAGTCGCATAATATTGAGAGGGCTCTGTTGTTATCTCTTTTGTGTGTGAGGAAATTGGTGTATTGGGGCTTTGGGCTTGAGTTTGTTATCACTATATGTACTCACATTTCTTATAGTGAATTTCTTCCTAAGTTTCCACCAGTGGACGTAGGCTTCAAAGCCGAACCACTTAAATCTTGGTGTCTTTTGTGATTACTGATTTTATTCTCATTTCTTTACTCCTCGGCGATCCTAAATATTTATTCTTGTCACAACACCACGAGCATCCATAAACTGACAAAGATCTGAAAAATGAGAATACCAAAAAGCCTTGCCTCCTCTCTTGTCTTAAGCTAAAGAAATAGAGTTGAAATCACCCTAACAATCCAAGAGTCTGGACCTTGAGAAACAAGCTGAAAAGATGCGGCCAGAAATGACGTTTCTCTTTCCAACGCATTGGGCGACAAACAAAAAACACAGCAAAATCTTCAAGTTGTAGGGAATTGCCATGTTATTTATATATTTTTGAACAATCATGAGTTGGAAATGTTGTAGAACCTTATAATCAAAATATTCTGCTAAAAGGGGCACCAAATCTTGATTTTGTCGCAGGTTCCATCCATACCTGTATAGGGAGAATCAAATTTTGTATAAATTCCACAATTTTTTATTACCCATTGAAAAGCCTCTGTCATAAAGGCTCCTCCACATTCGTGACTGAGACGAACAAAATCCACAAGTTAAGGAGAATGCCCAACAAATTCATGTGAATATAACCTGAGTACTACTGAACAAGTAAGCGATTGTCACAGTGAAAATGAAATCAATTAACATGAATCCCAATTCTCTAAAAATAAAAGAGACATGAACCCTTCTTTTATTTAATGCTCTGCAATTTATTCTTACTCTACGTTGAGGAAAAATATCTATTCTTTTTCCATGGCGAGAAAAAATATGATATAGGTACGGATTGTACTGCAAGAAATATGCCCTCAAAACCAGTTCTTAGATTTTTATTTAGATGTCACACGTTTATATTATTTTGGATATATGTTGTGACATAAGATGTTATACGGATATTGTTGAGTGACATTGTAGAAAAGTCATACCAATGGTTAAAGACATGGAGTATGATTTTTCAGTTTTTGTTCATTTGATGTTTTAGTTCTAGACTTAAGGTACATTTTATGTATAAATAGGTCTACACTCGTTATGCCTCTATTAAATAGATGATGGACTCCGTCATTGAGATGTTGACTTTAATCAGATGAGTAGCTACATTGTAAGAGCACATGCACTAAAGGGGTCAAATATTAATACTTTCTAGAAATGATCACTGATGTAGAAAACGTATTTAGCACAATTACTTATGGTATCTTTAGACCTAAGAAGTTTGCTGGTTTGTTCATTATGTGCTTGTGCTTTGACCGAGTCATTTGGTGATAATATTTGTAAGTCAAATACTTAGACAACGTTGGGTGTTATGCATGATAAATTAGCTTGTATAAATGTTCAACAAGGAATCCACCAGTCTATTGATAAGACAGTATATTAGTATATCTGTATAGGTTGGACTTTAAAATAAATCACTGGCCAGTGGATTTTGTGAAAATATTTTTTAAAGTTAATATATTTATTTGTGAAATTGTTGTAGAAACAGTTTAAGAGTCCAATGGATTATAGATTGTGAATTAATAATTATGAGTTAGAGGTTTAATCAATTGTGATTTGTTGATGGACATGATTGCAATTAGTAGTATTTTAAAATTCAAAATAAAAGAATATAAGATAAATAATGAAAAAAAGAGTTTTTTAATATTATCCTATGGTCGAGATTTGAGATCCATAACAATCTCAAGCCATATCATAGTTAGGGTTTTATTTAAAAGATTGACTATATGATAGTTAGCCATACAGTTGATTATCAGGACTTTGAGAGAATACTATGACTAAGGGTGAGTACCGGAACGGATGGAACTGGAATGGCCAATTCTGATTCTTCGGTTCTATTTCGGTATTCATCGGAATGCAATTTTTTTTGTTCTGGTTCCATTCCAGTATTCATTGGAATGTAATTTTTTTGTTCCGGTTCCACAAGTGGGCTTTTAGGACCGTAACAAGCTAAAAATATTTTTTGGACCGAATTTTTGAAAGATTTTTCTATTATTCATCATAAATAAAATAAATAAACAATTAAGTGAAATCTAATTCTAGAATAAACATTCAAACAAATTCGATACTCATCATATGTTATACTTATTTTGAGACTTATTTTTTTATTAAAAAAAAAATTGAAATTTCGATATTTTTTAGTTATTCATCATAAATTAACAATAAGTGTAAAATTTTCATCCAAAATCTAAACTCTAAAATAAACATTCAATCAAATTACATATGTTATACTTTTATTTTGAGCACTATTTTTATTTTTATTTTTTAGAAAAACCGAAACCAGAACGGAATTTTGGAATAAGAAGTGGAACTGGAAATTCCGATTCTTATCAGAATTTTTACTCACCTTTACCTGACGACTGTGAAGAGTGGAAAGAAGGATGCGGAACAATTGGCCTGCTAAAATTGTGAGATCGACAAGATTTACGTTGTGACATCAAAAGGAACTTGAAGAATTTCCAAGAATGTTCGAAGACTAATTTAAGAAATTGGTAACTGTATTTCGCGCCAAACTTTCATGTACTTGTTGTAAGAATGTGGAGAACAGAAACTTACTACAGTGAGCTTGATATTTAACACCAGTCACAATCCCATAGGTCCCCCCAAATTCGAGGAAGAAGAGCAGAGTCACAAGATTGCAAGTTTTGCTGCGCGTTCTTGCTTATATAAGAGTATTGTCCTTCCGGTAGAAGGGCAGCTCAATCTCTGACAAATAAACTTGCCTAAGCTCCTTGTTGCTCCTTGTTGCTCATATCGGAAAACTGTTCAATCCCAAGCAATATCCGTTGGGCGACGTTCTCTATGCATTCTTCTCTATTATGAACTTCACACTGTTCCAGATATGTCTGAACTCAATGCACAAGTTGGGTGTAATGGATTTCTCTCCTATAAAAAATATATTAATAAACATGTATGGCATATATCATCTTGCTCTCCACCCTGTCAGAGCATCTCTTAACTGTACCAGATCTGTTTGAACTTAGTACACAATTAGTTGTGTGTAACAAATACCCTTATAGATAAAAAAACATAAGATCGACAAACTCAATGTATTGTGGATGAATGAAGGGTCATTGCCTAGTTTTTATTTTATTTTATTCATTTAAACCGAATTCCAAATCTTAACAAAATTTCCATATTAAAGTTTCTGGATTTTTATTTTTTATTGTTTTGTTACATTATCAAACTTTAGACTCCCTTCCTAGAGTTCTTATTCTAGGCAACTCAAAATCATATCGATGTGATTATTCCTTCTTACTGAGTTACTTCAATGAGGTCCAAAAAAAAAAACACCTAGGAAAACATTGAATAAAAATTACCTCCTGAATTAACTCATAATTTCTCGACAAGCCGAAAATTTTCGAATTGCCGCAACGTCGTAACGCCAAGTTACGGCTTCTTTTGGCCTTCCTCCATTTATAGCGGCCATTAAGTTAGGGGTTGCTGCCCCTAACAGGAATAGAAAATTCAATGATTTCAAATTGGTCAGAAAAATATCCGGCACTGGAACAAAAGAGGGACGGCTCCTCCCGCCGATCCACCCACGGTCGACGCCAAATTAAAGGAGCTATTAGGAACCTGCAACGGAAAATTGAATGGTCAAGTCAATACTTTTTATAGACCTGCTTAACTTTTGTGAGTATAATTTGTAATATTCTATCCAGCACTGTAATTAAAAAGCAAGCGGCAAGCTTTTGTCGAGCAAAGAGGATGATAAGCAACAGTACCCTTCTTTTCTCAGAGTCTTATTTATATTCCCTCAAATTACGGGGAGAACCATCTCCTTAATTTCCCCAGCGACTTTTGGTTCTATTCGTATGTCATCCGAAGCCGATCAAGGTGGCCTTTCGTATTTTCTGGGTGTCCGACAATCATTACAATGGCAGGAGACTTGATCGTAATATTGAGAAAAAGACAATCCAGTCATCCACAAACCACATGCAGAAGTCTCCATTAGCCATTATAAATAGTGATATAACTAAAGCATTTTATCTAGGCTATATATATATATAGCCAGTTGTCTGATGTTTGCAGGGTCGACGTAGATCAAATGGGTTGTCAATTGTCGTGCAGATCACTGAACGAAGTGTTTAAGGGAACAAGGTATCAAATTGAGAGTGATTTGCGAAAGATCTGTATATTACGTTAGAAAAGAATACGAGGCAGCAGCCCCATATATACACTTAGCTCTAATCATAGAGCGCCGGAATATCAGCCTTTACAGGTCGTTATATAACAAAAGCAAAAAAGCAATAAAAGTTAATGTATTGTAACATCGAAGTCAAATGACGATGCTTCTGAGTTGCAGCTTTCTAAAAGGCTATCAGTGTCACATCTTTCACATGCATGGGCCTAGATAAATTAGCATGAACGACGTTATAGTTCACGATATAGAACTGACAACAATAACAACCATACAGCTTGAAGGATAACAAACCTATCCCCTAGCAGTCCAAACAGATAAACGATATGCTAAACAAATATAATTAGGCCAAAGATAGCGATCAACCTCGGCTGACGCTGGACTTCTACAAATCCACTTATTGCAAACGATTCCCATACGTACACGTACGCCAGACCGCATGATCAACTTGCATGTAACAATCCCTTAGTTGGATAGGAAGCCAGAGAATTAATACCGCAGGTTCCGCTTTCTAAAGTAGCGTTCCTTCTTATATTGATATCCCCCAATAAAGAATCTTCACCCATAATCTTCACCAGTCGAATTATAGCCCACTATTAAAACTGCGTGGTTTCTACTGGTACCTATACACGTATCAAAGATACCCTGAACAAATAGACTATAGTATCAGTTTCATTTCTAGAAAAACAATCTATTTTCTGAATTTTAAACTTCCAAGAGAACATTATATTTCAACTGAATGAACAGAGATTAGACTTACATTTTGGTAATGTTGAAACTCCGGAGAAGAGGCATTTATACCCACGCTAACAGGTTGCTGAGCAACAGCACAAAAGAGAGCATGTCTGAATTTTCTACTTGGAATCCATCAATGGTTACAACTTTGTTTGGCACCTGATTAAAGTAAAACACCATATAAATGACACGTTTTATGTTTCCTGCATTGGTTTCCACTTTCCAGTACCTAGCAAATTAGTTATAGGGAACTGTCATGTTATATATATGTTTCAACAATCATGTGTTGGAAAAGTTGTAGAACTTTATAATCAGAACATTCTGGCAAAGGGGCACCAAACCTTGCTGCTGTCGCAAGTCCCATCCAAAGCTGTATAGGGATAATCAGTTTCTGTATCAATTCCACCATTGTCTATTACCCATTGAAAAGCCTCTGTCATAAAGGCTCCTTACATCCCTTACCGGGACGAACACAATCCACAAGTTCTTGTTCCGAAAGGCTAATAAGGGTGCCGGTTTGTAGGGCGTTTATTCCTTCTATAGCACCAGTTGAGGAGAATGCCCAACAACTTCCTGTGAACATAAACCGAGTAGTGAACAAGTAAGAGATTGTCACAGTGAAGATGAAATCAACAAAGCATCACAATTCTCTAAAATAGAAGAGACATGGACCCTTCTTTTATTTAATGCATTGCAATTTATTCTTAAACTACGTACGTTGAGGAGAAAATATCTTAACTTAGTTCATGCTATAGTCTGCATATACTGTCTCGTAATACAGGTATGGATTGTACTTGTAGTAAGAATGTGGTGAACAGAAACTTACCACATTGACCTTGATTTTAACATCAGTCACAATCCCATAGGTCCTCCAATCCAAGGAAGAAGGAGCAGAGTCACAAGAATTGCAAGTTTTGCTGCACGTTCTTGCTTATAAGAGTATTGCCCTTCTGGTTGAAGGGCTGCTTCATCTCCGACATTAAATAAACTTGCCTAAACTCCTCGTTGCTCATATCGGAAAAACTGTTTAATCCCAAGCAATATCCGTTGGGCGACGTTCTCTCTGCATTCTTTTCTATTATGTACTTCAAACTGTTCCGGAAATTCTCGAACCTCTTCACTACCTCCTCTGCATCCTTGTACACCTTTTTGTGCTTCTCCATCCATTGTTGGAAGAGCTCGACAACTACTTCCTCTGAAGGAAAGTTGGGCAGGTCATGATCGAGTATTGAGTACTCGCATGGGAGGCTGAAACAGAGGCATGCAAGTGAAGCCCAGGTGAAGAGAAGAATAGGCAGTTGAATTTTGTGGGAACCCATTTTCTCTGGCTAGCTGCTTGCCGGTGATCTTCATCTATGGACGTCGTATTTTATAGAGGAAAAATCAGGTTGCACCTCCAAAACTATGACGTCTAACTTTATTTTATCAGACTCTCAAGTTTGTTATATTGATCTACTAAACCAAAATTTGGTGAAAAATTACTTTCATAAGATATTACAGTTCAAATAAGTATAAGAAACGTGACATGACCATCTTAGCCGTTGAATCCTATGATCAAAGGAAATACAGTGATAAATTTGGGGGCTCTATGTGAGTGTAAAAATCGATATTGACATGATAGTGACTTGAGGGTGCAAAGTGACATCCCACGATGTTAAGGTGTAGTGACTGAGCCAAAATGTTTTTGCCTAAAGACAGTCAAAAGATTAGGGTGATCATATTTATGTTTGATTTAACTTTGATTGTATCAAGGTTGCAAGATTTCTCATCGTGGCAGCTTTAAAGTTATTACTGTTAGCCTTTGCCCTTTTAAAACACGCAAGGTCGGAAAAACGTGACAAAAAAAGTACGTTGCATATTTTTTATTTGTAACACTATTTGTATACAGTAATTATTAATTATTAAAGGTTACGTCTGATTCCATTAAGGTTTATATATCAATGATGCAACCTAGTATGCTTAATTAATTCAATAAAATACAAAGATACAAACGACGTACTCCCATACGTGCATGTACGCCAAGACCGCGATGATCAACTTGCATGTTGCAAAAGGTTGGTTGGATAGGAGGCCAGATGCATTAATGTCATGCAGGGACCATGTTATGTTTCAACAATCATGTGTTGAAAAAGTTATAGAACTTGCAGTCAGAACACTTTGGCAAAGGTCAGGGCGCACTAAATCGTCCTTGCTGCTGTCGCAGGTCCCATCGATCCGCAGCTGTATAGGGATGATCAGTTTCTGTATCAATTCCACCATTATCTATTAAACATTCAGGTGGACTGATATATATGTATTAAGTGGATTTGTACAGTACTCGTTTGGAGGGCGGTGGCCGATGTTCTCTTATTATGTAAAAAGCATTATTTGAGGAGTAACTTCTCAACTTAACTTATCATAATTGTGCTGTAAGGTCGGTTTGAGGGTTCGAGATTTATCGTTTTAATCCTAATCCGGATTATTACATTAATTTCCCAAGTTTATCCGAATTCAATTCATAAAGGCTAAGGGTAACGGCAACATATAGATATGAATGAGTGTAATTAATTAGCATCGAGAAGCTCATATTCTATTAGAGAAACACGTTTAACATGCCATGCCCATTGCTTTTGTATCATGCAACAAACATGTAAATTACGTTGCATATTTTTTATTTGTAACATGCTTAATTAGTATATCCTATATACCACTATTTGTATACAGTAATTATTAATTAAAGGCCATGTCTGATCCCATTAAGGTTTAATAAAATACAAGGATATATGTGTCATGTACGTGCTTGTAGCATATGAATTTGTTTCGGCACATCCATATATTAACAAAGTTAGCTATATATATATAGCTTTGCAAATCCTTTAAATTTAACAATCTTTCTTTTGTGTGTGTGACAAGTGGATTTGTGCACTCATAGGGCAGGGGTCCATATTTCACTTATGTGTGAAATTATCAATGTTTGAAAAATAAGTTATTAACTTAATTGATACTTGAGCTATAAAGCCGTTTGAAAGTCCGAAATTTGTCATTATGCTCCTAACCAGCCGATTAGTGAATTTCTCAAGCTCATCTGAGTTAAATGCACAAAGGTTGAGTGCAACTAATTTCTTTCGTTTCCGACATTAAGAACTTCTAATCATGTGCGCCACTTTACCAACTAGTCCATATTTAATAAGAAAACATATTATATGAGCGAGTTTAATCAGCATGGAGAAGCTCATATAAGAGAAACACGTTTAACATGTCAAAGGAGACACAGATTTTTCTCATGCCCAGCTTGGAGTTCAGCATTTGGAAGGGAACATCTAATTGTACAGGGGCATCGATTGAGATAGCTTAGCTAGCTAGCAGCTCTTTGTTTTGTTTACCATATTCATTGTTCTATTTAGAGCCTATTCATGGACCAAGAGGCTCTATTGAAATTGCTTTCTTTATGTGGGCCTCAATCTAGAGAAAATTGCCCAAAGCCTAGACATGTTAAAAACGTTGTGATTTCATATGTAGAGGGCGGCTCAATAAATTTAAAATTAAATCATAAATTTACTTCTTATATTTTTAAATGTAAAATTATTAATTAAATTTTTGTATTCAAGTTTTACCAATAAATAATTTTATAGATAAAATTGCTAAACTATTTCATCTATCTTAACACAGAAAAAACACTTTGAGAAGTTGCTTTATTTAGCTAGCAAAAACAACAATCCACTGATCAGTGGATTGGTGTGCCACTGTACCATTACTTAAAAAAATAATTTTATAAGAATTTAATTTTTTGAAAACTTGAGTTAATTAGCAATAAAATAAAATATACATGCTAAGAATAATTTGTGGGAGTGGTGCTATTATTGTGGAAAGGAGACAATAAAAACTAATAGGGTTAACTACTGTTATTATTGATAGTACTAGTTTATAGGTCGAATTTTTTTTTCTAATTTTAATTATATAAACTAATTTTGAAATGTTCCTATTTCTTTTCTTATATATTCTCAAAGTTTTAGACTTTTATTCTTCACTTTAATTTTATAAAAGTGCTTCCTATTTTTTAGGTTATAATATTAAATTTTTTTTCTCAACTTTAATTTTATAAATCTGGTTCATATTTTCTAGGTTTTAATAGGACCATCTAATTTAGGAGGCTTTACGCGATTTACTCACCCACCTACCTACCCATCTGAGCCCCTGTAATAATATCACGAAGAAAATTTGCCCAAATCATTGTCTTTAAGTGCACTTCTTACGTAGCCCAAAGCTAAGAAAAATCCAATCCGATTAATATTTTGAATGATGCGTGTTCTACTGTGTTGCCGCATGCACTGTCGAGTCACATGCACGCACTGTTAGCAGTTCGATTCCTTTTTGAGTACGTACGAAGTTTTTTGACAGGAGAAAAATTCGGGCATTTCACATGCTTATGTAGGGCCACGGGTGTATTCTCTTTTCGTTTTCCACGCTGAAGGCCAACGTATAAATGACACGTTATATGTTTGCCGACAACAGTTGTTAAAGAGTCCATATCGACAAGGATGATTTAATTTTATGCTTTCGTATATCTACTGCGCTATTTCTTTTTATTATCGATTAGTTTTTGGATTAAATTTGATATGGTACTAGAGTCAAATTATTTTTAAATTTTACTTATTTATTTATATATTTTAATATTTTTTAAGTGTATGAATCATGTTCATTCGGTCTTATGTAAAAAAAAATGTTAAGAATTCTATATTAATAAAAGACCATTTAATCTTGTGTTTCATATATCTATTGAACTACTTCTTCTATTATCAATTAATTTTGAGATGATACTTGACAACATTGATTACCACTGCAGTTTCCAGTACCCGAGCAAATTAAGTTTTTTTTTCTTTTTTCTAAGAATCAAATATGCTATGCCGGGAACTGTCATGTTATATATATATATACCATGTGTTGGAAAAGTTATAGAACTTATAGTCAGAACACTCTGGCAAAGGCTAGGGGCACTAAACCTTGCTGCTCTCGCAGGTCCCATCCGCAGCAGTATAGGGATAATCAGTTTCTGTGTCATTTCCACCGTTGTCTATGTTTTTTGTTTTTTTTTAATCTTCCACCGCTGTCTATTATGTTGCCGCATGCACTGTTGAGTCACATGCACGCACTGTTAACAGTTCGATTCAACTTTTTTTGAGTACGTACGAAGTTTTTTAACAGGAGAAAAATGCGGGCATTTCACATGCTTTATATGTAGGGCCACGGGTGTATTCTCTTTTTGTTTTCCACGCTGAAGGCCAACGTATAAAGTGTGCCAGGCAACGTCATGGGATTTCATATCACGCAGAAAATTGGCCCAAATCATCGTCTTAAGTGCACTTCGAAGATTAAAGCTAAGAAAAATTCAATCACATTAATATTGTAATCATGAATGCCAGTACTGCACCACGTCAGCAAAGACGAATCATGATTAATGTTGATGCTGGTGGGTTTGACAAAGACTAGCAAAAATTATCTTAGTTTTACAAATTTGGGTAAATTGGATGGAAAATTTTTAATTGAAAAAATATATATTTTGTATCTCATAACTGTCACACTTTTTTTTCTAATTTGTAAAGAAAATTATCAATTTTCATATAAGTTTATTAATTTATTTTTGAGAATTTTTCCAATCATCCGTGTATCATTAATGTCTCGATATAAAGCTACCCGGCTAGCTTTTGTCTAGAGGACAACACGAAGCAACAGTGCCCTTAATTTTCGGTAATGTTCCCTTTACACGACGAAGAGCTCCATCTCTTAAAATATTCCAGCGGTTTTCAAACGGTGGTGGGTGAGATTAATTTTTGATCAGGAAAATAGTGCTAAAGTATATAATAAATAATACAATTTATATTTTTCTTATATATATATAGTTTAAGTTTTTAAGATAAATAGAATTTTACAAATAGAAGATAAATTTTTTTCTCACGCCTTGGACTTTAGCGTTTGGAAGGGAACAAATTTTATAGAGGCAGCGATTGGGGATTGGATTAGCTCCAGGGGTAGCTCATATCATAGGAAACTAGAGGACGTCGTTGCCTAAACCCAGGAGGCCCCCTTTTTCGTATTTTAATAAGAGAATTATTGTTGTGAATTAGAAAAGGGTAAAAGTTGAGAGTTAAGAAATTACTTGATTCAAGAATTTAATAAACAATCTTCCATTTCAAAAAGTTAGAAAAATAAGTCCTAATCTACAAGTCCACCTATCGTTTTTTCTCTCCACATTGCAGAATATCCTCATCCGAACTTGATTCCCCTTACAGAGGTTGAAACCCGATTGCTCTCTCCATCTCTATGCTGCAGTACTGGCCCAGGTAGCATTGGAAATTCTGTTCTAACATTTGAGGTGGACTTCGGATCTCTGTTCTTGTTAGATTCGGCAGAAGGCCCTTGGGCCTAAAGCTTTCCGGGGTTACTTTCCGGTTGTTGGCCGCAGTATGTTTATTTGTGGCTCAGTACCATTAGATCTGGTTGCGAGGGTTGAGAATTTGTAATTTACGACTGAAATTGGTTTTCTTGCGAAGGAGGATCCCATTGTCCTGTTAACCCCATCCTGAATGTATGCTTCAGTTCCTAATCCATTTGCTCAAGCAGCAACGTACTAGGAAAGAAGTTCTCTGTATGCTTGTGCGTGCTCTCAAAGTATACGCCCAACTGTGAACGGTTTTTGTAGCTTGACTTGGCAGTGGTTATGAGGCGGTGGCAGCAGGAGTAGATCTTCTGAACTTCTAATGAATCTTGTGAACGTCTAAATCTATCCAGGTATTTTTAACCCCCCCTCCCCCTCTCTTCATTTCCTCAGCATCCAAAAATTGGACTGCGGCACTTATACCACGTTTAGTAGATTACAATATGAAATTGTCTAGCATGTCATTTATGCCCACTTGGTTAGATTACGATGCAGGGACCAAATGTCTAAGCTGCTTCGAAAGTTCTACAAGCCATGAAAAATGAAGTGAGCATAGTTCTAATCCATGAAAATAAGGTTTCCCGACGCATCATCTGGAGAAAGTATCTGATATTGCTTACAACATATGTTCAGAAACCATAAGGCACCTGTTACAGCAGAGTGACAAAATGCCTGCCTTTGAAGAAATTGAAATAGCAAAAGTAATTTCGACCAGCAAACTTCATAGAAACTACAAATTCATTTCCTCTCTCAGCGCTATGCGGCAAACCGATTCCTCTTCCACTGGAGATGTTGGTATTCCTTCTCTTTTTCTTCGAATTTGGTCCATGGGAACTTGTGTTTAGCCATCTTTCGTCTCCTTGCAGCTACTGCCAAGTAGTCTCCATAGTTCTGCAGAAGAAGAATTGAAAAAGGATCAGTAATACTCTTTTGAAGAATGTAAGAGCTACTACGGCTACATAAACCAGTAATTTGACTTTTCTTTGATACCCTGTGACTTTTTACCTCTATGAATTTGTAATCAATTTATCAAAACGTTATACATGGCAGTCTAATAAAGGCCATATTTCTATAAGACGAAAAGATCTTTAGATTGAAGTTCGTTATGTATACCTTGAGACAGAGCCCCTCTTCGACATCACAGATTGGGTAATTACTTGGGCAGCAGTACTCAGTTCCGGTACAGCAAACAGCATTTTCGTATGGACAGCAACCGTAGATCAGGCAAAAATCATAGAAATCATATATACAGCAGCATGTCTCGTCACTTGGACAGTAGGAGAAGTCTCCACATTCACTTGGTGAAGGAGAAGGTGGTGGGGGTGGCAGCGTCACTGGTGTTGTGGTGGTGGCGGCGCAGTTGGAGATGGTGCAGACGACTCTTTGGTTGGGTAGGAAGCCTTGGCATTAATGGCACAGACTCCATATTTTAAATTGGTGTTCCTTCTTATATATATGTATCCCTCCATTCCCCAATCTGTACCCCATGAATTTTTCACTATCCAATAATCTTCACCATCTTCAGAACCGTAGCCCATTATTAGGACGGCATGGTCAATATCATCTGGATCATCTGAACAGTCACCATCATAGATACCCTGAACAGTTAATTTCATTTTCAGTTTCAGTAAGAACAAATCTATTTTCCCCAGATTTACACAGTAGCATGGTTCAACTTATGGACAGAGATTAGACTTACACTGGTGTATAGCTGAAAGTCAATTGCAGAGCCATCTATGCCCACACTAATGGGCTGCTGAACAGTAGCACACAAGAGAGCACTTTCTGATTCCTCTACATCTTCATAACCATCAATCGTTACAGCTTTGGTTTCCTCCTGGTTAACGTTAAATACCGTCAACGATACAGAACATATGGGTAATATTTGCTAGCGATTGTCATGTTCTGTGCATTAATACTCTGCATAATGGAAATATTTTAATTAAGGGGTGAACCAAACCTTAGTGGTGTTGCAGGTACCATCCACACCTGTGTATGGATAATCGGATTCTGTGTCAATCCCACCATTGTTTATTACCCATTCAAAAGCATAGTCCATATAACCTCCTTCACATCCCTCGTTGGTAGTATCACAATCCACAAGTTCTTGTTCCGAAAGGCTAATGAGGTCTCCAGTGACTAAGGCGTTTATTCCTTCAATGGCACCAGTTGAGGAGAATGCCCAACAACTACCTGTGAACATAAACCGAATGAACAATTAGAAGACTCTGATATTGAGCTGAAATGGAAATGGCTTTACTATTCTCTCAGACAGAGAGACCCGGATGAAAATGCATTCCTGCATTATGCCAAGGCTACTGGGGATTCACGACAGTATAGCAAACTATTATTGGATTCGACCAAACAGAGTGTTGGGACTTGGTAGAGCCAGAGAGACAACCTCATGAAAATAATTTGAAAGATCATGCGAGTCACGTTGTTGAATAATTATGAAATGGTCACTTCGGTTTGACAGCTTGACATTGAGCTTATATTTAGACCCTATGGTCCACCCTTCAGCTTTTCTTGGTTGAATCTTTCATTTAATGCATTGATCAAAAATGAATAAGCAAGATCGTTAAACACTATTCATCTGTTCCGGAAAATATCCTCTTCCTACCTTCCTCTATTTGGCGAGAAAAAATATCTGGGCTAACACAGTAGTGCATGGGAGGCTGAAACAAGGCTCTGGGCCCAGACAAGAGAAAAATGCGTAGAATGTTTTGACTCTGTATCTATACAGGTGATCAATTTGATTGTGCCGTCATTATAGGGAAAAATCATGTAAAAGGTAACCCAAGTTTATAGATGAAACTAAACTTGGATGGCAAAGATATAACAGTTCCTTAAGCATAAGATTAGAGAGAAGATTCCAATGCTCAGAAAATTAATCTATTCCTACCTGAAAACTATTAAGCAATATCATTGTTGCTTGTTGGGATATTTATGTACAGTTAGAATGGATAGAAGTGGAACTGAAACTTACCACAAGAGCCTTGGTCCTTAACACCAGTCACGATCCCCTTGTTCCTCCAATCTAAGGATGAAGGAGCAGAGTCACAAGATTGCAAGTTTTGCTGCACGTTCTTCTTATAAGAGTATTGCCCTTCTTGGTTGAAGGGCTGCTTCATCTTGGAGATAAACCTTGCTTAAACTCCTCGTTGCTCATATCGGCAAAAACTGTTTAATCCCAAGCAATATCCGTTGGGCGACTTCTCTTTGCATTCTTCTCTATTATGACTTCAAACTGTTCCGGAAATTCTCGAACCTCTTCTCTACCTCCTCTGCATCCTTGTACACCTTTTTGTGCTTCTCCATCCATTGTTGGAAGAGCTCGACAACTACTTCCTCTGAAGGAAAGTTGGGCAAGGTCATGATCGAGTATTGAGTACTCGCATGGGAGGCTGAAACAGAGGCATGCAAGTGAAGCCCATGTGAAGAGAAGAATAGGCAGTAGAATTTTGTGGGAACCCATTTTCTCTGGCTAGCTGCTTGCCGGTGATCTTTGATCGATGGACGTTGTATTTTATATAGAGGTTGCAAATGACATCCAGACTCTCAAGTTGCATTCTTTTTATTACAGTTCAAATAAGTTTGAAATCTTACCGTTGATAAATCAATAGTGTAAAGTAGACAAAGTGACATCCGAAAGGTGTGTGAGTGACATATTTATGTAGTTTAGAATCTCTTGCAAGATTTCTCATCGTGCAGAGATGTTATTTGTTTTCAATTTGAATACAAATTATTAATTATTAAAGGTTACGTCTGATTCCATTAAGGTTTATATATCAATGAAACCTAGTATGCTTAATTAATTCAATAAAATACAAAGATACAAACGACGTACTCCCATACGTGCATGTACGCCAAGACCGCGATGATCAACTTGCATGTTGCAAAAGGTTGGTTGGATAGGAGGCCAGATGCATTAATGTCATGCAGGGACCTGTCATGTTATATATATGTTTCAACAATCATGTGTTGAAAAAGTTATAGAACTTGCAGTCAGAACACTTTGGCAAAGGTCAGAGGCGCACTAAACGTCCTTGCTGCTGTTGCAGGTCCCATCGATCCGCAGCTGTATAGGGATGATCAGTTTCTGTATCAATTCCACCATTATCTATTAAACATTCAGGTGGACTGATATATATGTATTAAGTGGATTTGTACAGTACTCGTTTGGGGGGCGGTGGCCGATGTTCTCTTATTATGTAAAAAGCATTATTTGAGGAGTAACTTCTCAACTTAACTTATCATAATTGTGCTGTAAGGTCGGTTTGAGGGTTCGAGATTTATCGTTTTAATCCTAATCCGATTATTACATTAATTTCCCAAGTTTATCCGAATTCAATTCATAAAGGCTAAGGGTAACGGCAACATATAGATATGAATGAGTGTAATTAATTAGCATCGAGAAGCTCATATTCTATTAGAGAAACACGTTTAACATGCCATGCCCATTGCTTTTGTATCATGCAACAAACATGTAAATTACGTTGCATATTTTTTATTTGTAACATGCT
>CM025854.1:18715698-18730055 GCA_003952965.2 Morella rubra
TTTTTAATTATTTTTACACTCTGTTTCGTTATATACAACCAGAGAATAAAGATTACAATCTGTTACACAAAAGAACTGAAAATGAAAACTAATTTCCAGCGTGTAACTTTCAGTTTGTTACTCTGTAGCTCCAGCTCAGCATTCCAGCTCAGCTCTATCGTTAATATTCCCCCTCAAGATGGATGATATATGTTTAACAATCCCATCTTGCCGACTAAAGTGATTAAACTGAGCTAAGCCCAATGCCTTAGTCAATACATCAGCAACTTGATGCTGAGTATTAACATGTAAAATTCGAATTAAGCCAGCTTGCAACTTATCTCTTACAGTGTGACAATCCACCTCTATATGTTTAGTTCTCTCATGAAACACCGGATTAGCGGAGATATGGATTGCAGCTTGATTATCACATAACATGTGGCAGCTTGTGGATGTTCAACATAAATCATTTCAACAGACTTCTCAGCCACGTTAACTCACATACAGCAGATGCCATAGCCTGTACTCTGCTTCTGCAGATGACCGAGAGACCACATTTTGCTTCTTTGACTTCCATGAACCAAATTATCACCAAGAAACACAGTAAAACCTGTAATTGATTTTAGTATAAGGCAGCCGATAATCAGAGTCAGAAAAGCTTTTAGATGCAAAGAAGTTGGTTCTTTTTGAGGAGAAGAACAAACCAAGACCAACAGTGCCTTTAAGATAATGGACTACACGATAGGCTGCATCCATATGAGGCTGTCTTGGGCAACTCATAAACTGACTTAGCCTTTGCACAGCATATGCAATATCTGGCCTAGTAATAGTCAAGTAAATCAGTCTCCCTACTAACCTCCTATACTGACTTGGATCAACCACTTCATCCCCATCATCCTTCGTGAGTTTCAGATGTTGTTCCATAGGAAACTTGGCTGGTTTTCCACCTAATAAACCACAATCTGATATGATCTCTAAGGCATATTTTCTTTGACACAAGTGAATACCTTTGGATGATCTGGATTCCAAACCAAGAATACCTTCAACTCTCCAAGATTTTCAAATTTAATTTGCTGTTCAAATAACCTTCAACGTTCGAAAGCATCATTCATTACTTGCTATCAAAATGTCATCGACGTAACAAGTAGAAAATGAAATTGAATGAGACTTGCTTCTGGTTTTAAGGATGTTTGCCAGCAAATATGATTGTCAACGAAAACCTCAGCACTGCAGACCAATCATTACAAAGTTGGTTATTAAAACCATTGGTTACAAAGACAAGTAGCTTGTTTTAAACCATACAAAGTGCCTTTAGTTGGGGCATACCAAAGTCCCCCTTGCTGTCAAAACCAAGCGGTAAGGACATGGAGGAAACCTAGCTTCATCAAGATCTCCATTCAAAAATGCATTGTTCACATCAATATTGGTGCAAAGACCAATTCTTGACAGCAGCAATGGAAAGAAGCATCCGGACAGTTGTCCAAGAGTAATGCATCATAAACATCAAAACCTTCTTGTTGGGTATATTATTCCCTAACCAAGACCAATTCTTTGTAACGCAACAGTACCATCATCCTTGTTATTTGACTTTATATATCCATTTACACCTAATAAGAGGTCTCATATCATAATCAAAACCTTCTTGTTGGGTATAACAAGTCACCAACCATTTTCCTCAAGTGCAAAGATTTACCATCAGCCATGGCTTCTCTCCAATGAGGATATTGGATCCATTTTGCTGATAAGTTGCTTATCAGGCTGAAGAAATGAGTTAAAAGAGAAGGTCAAAAAATTTTGGAGAGAGCTGTTCAGCAAATAAATGGCATCTCTCCAATGAGGATATTGGACAGCTTGCATGAGGCTCAAAATGAGTGGAAATGGACATGGCAAAAGTCCTTTGTCGTGGTGATAATCTTCTATAACTGAGTGATGCAGATAAAGGGTAAGGAGTACAATGCTTACCAGGAGAACTACCACTGGAATCTGATTGAGATGAGAGGAAGGAAGAGACCTGTTGACAGTGATAATCAACAAGATAAGCAGGAGGTTTATGAACTCTAGTAGACTTACGAAAAGGAAGAGCAGATGCGTGAGGAACAATATCTGCAGGAGGAGAAGGCAAATCTGCATGTGTTATAGCAGGAATAGAATCGGGTGACTGGAGAGAATATTCAACAGATTCTAAAAGGGGAAGAGGAATGACTAATGAAGAAGTGTCTTGAGGAAGAGAAGTACTTGCAAAGAGGCTATCAAAATTTTGTGTAGAAGAAGAATTTTTATAGGGAAAAATATCTTCATGGAATGTAACATCCCGGGAAATGAGAAAAACATGTGCATCTAGATCAAATAACTTGTACCCTTTTACACCAAAAGGGTAACCTAGAAACACACATCTTCTAGCTCTAGGAGAGAATTTGGTACGATGATGAGAAAGAGTAGAAGCAAAGCATAAAGATCCGAAGACTCTAAGATGCTGATATGAAGGTGCAGTTTTAAACAACATTTCAAAAGGAGAAATATTGTTTAAAACTGGAGTGGGAAGTCTATTTATCAGGTAAACACAACCAGAATGCTATCACCCCAAAAATGAAGTGGGAGATTAGCTTGAAACATGAGAGATCGGGCTACATTCAAGATATGTTGATGTTTTCTCTCCACAATAGAATTTTGTTGTGGAGTTCAACACAACTATGTTATGTATTACACCCCGAGAAGCATAGAAATCTTTCATTACAAATTCAGAGCCATTATCGGTTCGAATGACTTTGATTTGAGCAAGAATATTGGTTTCAACAGTCTTGAAGAATGATTCAAAAGAGATCGAGTTTCTGACTTAGATTTCATTAAGTAAACCCAAGTAGAACGAGAGTAATCATCAACAATGGAAAGAAAGTATTTAAAACCATCTAGAGTAGATGTAGCCATAGGGCCCCAAATGTCACAATGAATGAGTTGAAAAGCAAACGCAGATTTATTAATGCTAGTAGGAAAAGGGAACCTCTTTTGCTTAGCAAGAGGACAAGTAGGACAAGATGTAAATTCCGAAAGAGAAATTTCATCAATATTTTGCTTAAGCAAAGACATTCGGCTTATTGAAGGATGTCCTAATCTAACGTGCCATAGATTGACATCAGACTTATTAACATGAAAACATGAAACAGGAAATGACATATTTGGTGAAAAATGAGGCAGCCAATAGTACAATCCATTCCTCAGCTCACCCATCCCAATCGTCCTCCATGTTGGTAGGTCCTGGAGAAAGCAATGTTTAGCAAGGAAAACAAAACAGCAAGTATTCTGACATGTAAGTTTGCTTGCTGAAATTAAATTGAATCCAAATGAAGGCACACAGAGCACTTCGGTAAGCAACAGATCAGCTGAAAGTCTGACTTCTCCAATATGAGTGACAGCAACAGAGAGGCCATTAGGTAACCTTACTGAGCTATTGATGGAATGTGTGATTCGTGTGAAATGAGAAACTGAACACACAATGTGATCAGTGGCACCAGAATCCACAATCCAAGAATTGACAGTATCAGTAATTTGAACAGAACTGGAAAGGCATTTATAAGCACCTGTGAAATTTGGAGTCAGCACCATATTTGCAGAAGGCTTTGGTGTCTGTATCAGGGCCAGCAGCTGATTACATTGGTCTTGAGTAAACGGTAGGGCAGAAAGAATTCGAGAAGCACTTCCTGTCTCTTGAACTGTAGCAGCTGTAGTCAACTGAGTCTTTTCTTTGAACTTGTATCTCGGAGGATAACCATGCAGCCTGTAACACTTCTCCGCCGTATGTCCCAAAATCCCACAATGACTACACATAGGTCTATTCTTCTTAAAATGACCGTCTGTTTTAGCTGCCAAGGCAACTGATTCCACAGTTGAACCTAAATTCACAGACATAGAACCTTCTTGTCGTTCCTCTTGTAAGACTAATGAGAAAACTTTATTGATGTTAGGTAAAGGATCCATCATCAATATTTGACCACGAACAGTAGTGAATTCAGAATTAAGCCCCATGAGAAACTTCATGATACAATTCTTTTGATAATAACCAACAAAAGAACGATTTCCAGAGCATCCACAGTCTGGTAGGGGCTGATAATTCAGCAATTCCTCCCAAAGAGTTTTCAACTGAGTGTAGTAACTAGTTACATCCAATTGATCTTGGCGTAAATCAGCTATAGAATTTTGAATATGAAAGATTAATGGTCCATCACATTGTGAAAAACGCTCTTTGAGTTCTGTCCATATTTCATATGCGGAATTCATGTATATCACACTAGCTGCTATCTCTTTTGACAAAGAATTAAGGATCCATGATAGAATCATTGTATCGCAACGATTCCAAGCAATGGACAAAGGATCAGACTCTGGAGGTTCTTTTAGAGTCCCGTTTATGAAACCTAACTTATTTTTAGCCTTCAAGCCAAGGTACATAGATCGGGACCAAGAGTGATAATTGCAGTTTGACAGTGGTTGAGAAGCAAGAAGTAGTCCAGGATGATCACCTGAATGAAGATAGTAGGGACTTCTTGGATCTGATTCAGCTGCCATTGTAGTTGAATTCGTGTTGTCTGACAATCGTAACCACTGGTGATTCAATTTAGGCATGATTTGAAGAACAGAAGGGAAACGAAAGTGAATTGAATCGAGAAAAACTCAGTTAAGATTGCTCTGATACCATATTAAGAATCACGATGATGGAGAGAAAGAAATACTTTCATTCACCAAGAAATCTTTTTACACTCTGTTTCGTTATATACAACCAGAGAATAAAGATTACAATCTGTTACACAAAAGAACTGAAAATGAAAACTAATTTCCAGCGTGTAACTTTCAGTTTGTTACTCTGTAGCTCCAGCTCAGCATTCCAGCTCAGCTCTATCGTTAATACCTCCGATCCCTACCTTGGCGGGTACGAGTGGCAAATTTATGGTTGATCATTCGTGGGCACTTTCGTTTTCTTGGTTGGTTGTGATTTCGAGTTCATTAACGCGCTTGCATTGACGGGTTCATGTGAAATTGGTAAAGCATCTGGGTCTGTATTAATCATTGTTGTTGTTCTTTTGCGGGCAAGCTTTTGCTTTTCGCTGTATGTGTCTGTTAAGCTTTTTCTCTGGGTTTTTTTTGTGATGTTTCCTTTGTTCGTTAAAACGGAAAAAACTTAAGAGGATATATGAGAAAAGGATAGGAAAAGTAAAGAACTAGTGACTATTTGCAGTTTCTCGCTGGGGTGATTCTTGAAAAACTAGCGCATTTTCTTGGCAACCAGGGTGAGACTGCCTGATTGGAATTACATGAGCTGTGGAATTTCTATAGTTAACAATGTTTTTCTCTACTTTTTACCTGATACTGATTGGTTGATAATATTGATTGGGCATGGATCTTTGGTTCTGTTTTTCTTTTTTTCAGTTTACATGTCGTTTAGGTTCTTTAGTTTAGTTTTTTGTCCTGTCGCTCGCTTTTTTAATGATTGAACTTTAATGGGTTTCTTGGGAACAAGTTCCTTCTCTTTTTTCTTTCAAAAAACTATTTTTGGGCTGGGCATTGTCTATGATGTTGAATACTTGGGTTCTTGATTTTGTGTAGGCTCTATTTCACAAAAGTTAAATTGGGCTCGCCTCCAAGGGAATTCAGTGTACAGATCGATACTGGAAGTGATATCTTGTGGGTTACCTGCAGTTCCTGCAGTGATTGCCCCCAATCCATTAGACTTGGGGTAAGATTTTGGCTCTTTTATCTTGTTCTCGTGCCTTTATAATTGAATAATAAGGCAATTTCAACCTTATTTTGTTTATGTATTTTTCCAGGTTCAGCTCAATTCCTTCGATGCTGCTAGTTCGTCTACTGCTGGGCTGGTCTCCTGCTCGGACCCAATGTGCTCTTCGGCTTTTCAAACTGCTGCAAATGAATGTTCTCGTCAGAGTAATCAGTGTGGTTACTCTTTTCAATATGGAGACGGAAGTGGGACATCGGGCTATTGTGTGTCTGATGCACTGAATTTTGACGCGGTTCTTGGGCGGACTTACATTGCCAATTCTTCAGCAACCGTTGTTTTTGGGTAAGCTTATATGACTAATCTGAAATTGGTGTGTGGGTGGGGTCTACCTAAGATGGGCTGAAGATAGTCGTGGGAAGAATTCCAATAGAATAAACATATCACTCAATGTTCCTTGTGAAGTACTACATGTATTGCCATAGGAGATATTATAAAATATGTGCTTTCTTGTTACAGAAATGAATCTTCAAAGAATATTCAGATCATGAGTTGGTCACTGATGCATTGTGGTCATATTCTACTTCTTTGCTTACGAAATTGTGTACGGATTTTTTTTTTTCTAAGCATTTTTTTTGGATTTGATTGCTTTGATGTATAATGTTCTTAAAGTTTGCTTCTTCTTTTTTTCATAAGCTCTTAAAGTTTGCTTTTACGTGTCATGAAGTGCCTTATCAAAATTTTCTCCGGGTCCCCATTGGCCTCCACCGGCAATGACAACGAAAAGCACCTGCACAAAGCACTTGGGGCAGAGGTAGCTAAAAGAAGCTCATCTTCTTTCACCAACTCTCAAGACTTTTTCACAACCTGTAACAGTCTTTTATAAATTATTAAATTTTTTTTATAAATTTAATAATAAAATCTATACTAACACCTACAAAATAATTCAATTAAAAATATTTTATTCATCCAAACAGAGGCTGTGGAGAGAAAATAAACTTTTTCCTATTCTTCAGTGTTAAGTTAACGCGTCACTTTGCGAGACCGCATCTTTTTAGGGGACTTTTTATAAAGTGTTGCGACTAAAGTCTTTGGATTGGATTTTTTACACAGGCCACTTGTGGGGCCCTGGGTAACCCTTGAATTTACAATGACCTTGAGTCGTTTGGCTCAAGAATGTTTGGCATTCATCCTCTTAACCGAAATTTAATTTCTTTTTTTTTTTTTTTTCCTTTGCACCAGTCTACTCAAAAAATGTTAGTTATGAGTCATGACACATTAGCGCGGAGAGAAAGTAAACCAAAATATTGCGTTGCGAGTCCTATAGGTGTGACAAAATCCCCGATAAAGACCATGACTTAGACTACCACGAGTGGGAAGATGAGGGGTAAGTGGTGGTGCCAGTGACCGACTAGTGCGCTCCCGATCATCAGGGCAGGCCGACCGACCGACCGATTAGGAAGACTGACCGACCAGGGGCCAGGTAGACTGAGCCCAACCCCAAGGAGCCCAGCAATACTAAGGCCGGCATGCCGACCATCCAGTCGCAGACCGATCAGGACAAGCTCTAGACCAGTTCAGAGCGAACATGCAGCGCGACCACGCTTGATATGGAAAGATCGTACGACGATTGCTTTCCTTTCCAGAAGCGATACGAAGAATCATATCTTCTAGATTGGACGTTTTCCGAAAGTCTAGAATATTGTCTTTCCTTTTTGAGTTCGGTCTTTTAGGCATGTTATATCAAATCTACATGATCGACAGGATTAATTCCTAGAGAGCGGTGATTTGATTTAGATTTACGATTGATTCCATTAGGGTTTGTAAAGCACCTAAGGATGTCTATATAAACACCCTTAGGTGCAGTAGTTGGGCATCGAGAGAATATCTAAGAATAGTAGAGTCTTGGAGAGCTTGAGTGCTTTTGGGAGTGTTTTGGCCGAGCATAGGCACGTATATGCTAAGTCGGGTCAGGGCTAATAACCTTAGCGCTTGGGATTCATTTTAGGCTAATAACCTAGTCTGGGTACCCGTTCTTGGGCTAACTAACCCTTGATCGGGATTATTGTTCTTGTTCTTGTGGTTCAAAGGACTAATAATCCTTAGACCACGTTCCTTTTATTATAACAGTGAGGTATTTTTCATTCTTGGAGTGTTAGATCCTATTTATTGCGCTCGTGTGTTACTTTCATTGGTCGGGAGGATCGTGTGGTATTGGAGTTGATCGGGTACCGCTGGTCGGGAGGATCGTGTGGTATTGAAGCGAATCACTTACGGGGGGAAAGTGGTGCTTGTTTTGGAGTCCTTGACCAGGGACCCTAACAAGTTGTCCTACTAGCCTAGTTGACGACCATGTGCGAATGCAGGTTGTGCGCTGGGCTTATGGCCCCGTGTTGGGTTTCGAATCTTCAAATTCATGTTTGGATTTGGGGTCTTGTAACCCTGTTGGTTGGTGTGGGCTTTTCTATTTATCTTGCAGCTAACCTGTGGGCGTTCCTTTATATTGTGCCGAATCTTGTAATTTTCTCATCTAATTAATAACTTTCTATTTGTAGTAGAAAAAAGTAATATTCGACGCCTATAATATTTTTTTTTTTAAAAAGAAAGCATACAAAAAAAGTTAAGTAGGATTTTTATGGTCACAATGAGATTATATGAATCTAGAAAAAAAAAAAAAAAAAATTACATGCCCACAACAGAATAATCAGAAACTATTTTTCGAGAATTTACACACGTACAAAGGGAAAACTCTCTTCCCTTGGATGAGGGAATTAAGCCTCATGCTTAAGTTAGCTTTTGGACCGTTTTCCTTTAAGCTCTTGGGTTGTTCTCATTAGAAAATGATTTAAACCAAATTGATTAAATTTAATGACTAAGATTAAATCCTAATACATGAGCATACTACCTTAATTAATGAGGAGAATCTAACTCAAATCGACCCGCGACCCAACTTACTTCATTAATTGAAGTGTCATACTCATGTGTCATTAAATATGATAGAATTTAATCTTAATTATTCATCTAGACCCATCTAAACTTAACCTATCTATATGAAATTATTTCCTATTGACACTTGCTCCGTCTTTCTTCCCTTTTCTCTAGTTTCAAACATACTGTTTATTTGTTGGTTCCGGGCGGTTTTTAAGTTGGTTCTGCGCCAGCTATTTTTGTTTGCTCGGTCGGCATAACACCCCAAGAATTATGGGCCTTAGTCTTTCACAGCCCAAATGATCGCTGCCCCTTGCCCTCCCTGTTACTTTGGGCCTAATTTCAGTGTCATCAATGTTCATGAAAGTATATTTCTTCCCCTATTTCTATTTAAGTCACAAACAAAAGAGATCAGCGTAGGAACATTTTAGATTATTATTTTTAAGCTATTTAGCGCACAACCAGATTGATGTCAGTACAAAAGCCTTCCATTCCCTTGCTCAAGCTTTGGTAAGCAGTAATGCATGCCCCATTTGGCCCGATCTTCCTACTGACTAAAAGCAAACTTATATGACAATATGTACACGAAATCGTTTATCCACTCCACACAACCCAACACTCTTTTTATATATTTATTTAATATATATAATATACACACACTTGTAGAAAATATACGATTTTATAGTGTGCATTTAACGTGGTAAGATGTGGTTGTAACCGTCACTAATCTCCTCTACATACACATCTTATTTCTTTATGCTTCTCATAATTTTTACACTTTTTTTTAATATAACTAATATATGTTCTATCTTATATTCATATATTATATTATTAAACGAAATTGATTGACGGATTTATGAAAGAAAACAAATATTTGATTAGTGATTTTTGCATCAAAGTGATAAGAATATCTTTTAAATAAAAGGTTTAAATAATTTTATATTATTACAATAAAATTGACGCGCATCAAAAAAGCTCTTTTTAAAATGTGGCGTAAGGCTTAGGTGACATAAAATCAGCCATAAACCTCATAGGTACTATCAATTTTTTGAGGTTATTTTTATGATTTTTGATCCGATAATTATTTGATTTGTGTGGGACGAAGAATTACACATGTTTGAAAGAGTAGTTGTGGGACAAAAGACTGCATATGTTGAAAAAAAAAATTTTAAGTCATTTCTAAGACTTTTGGCCCGCTAATTATTCGGTTGGTGTGAAATGAGACACAAGTCGCATGAATTAGTTAAGGTGCCAATTGTTGAAGAGGAGGCTTGAGTCGTTTAGACTGCCAATTGTTTCGTAGAGGAATCTGAGTGGCGTAGACTTCCGAGTGCAAAGTGACATCTCCTGTTACTCGCCGATCAAAATCTTGGAGTTGGGTAGATCCAACTTTGTTCCTGTTGCTCTTAACTTACCAAAGTAGGACTGGGTGGGTGCTGTGGAAAAAATGTCGATCATGACAAATAGAGCTCGGGGGAAAGGAAAAGAAGAAACAGCAGAAATGTTACAGCGTGTTTTACGGGGATAACTTTAGTCAAGCTCTGCTCCCTTAAAGTCTTCTTCGTCAACACCTCACCTTCCACCACAACTTGGCCAGCCTATTCCCGTCGCTCTGGAGTCTTGTGCCTGAACAAATTGCTGAACTCCAGCCTCCAGGTCCCTACATAAGCCGCTTACCTCCCATTATATTCTCACACCTTCTCACATAAACTCTAGCCCTTTGCTGATCCTCTCTCTCTCTCGCTCTCTCGGTACACATTCATGATGTTAATAGAAAAGCCATTCATTCTCGTGCTGTTCGGTTTTCTGTTAGCGTCATCATGCATGCTCCAGTTGGTCCACTCTTCCACCAACTTTACAGATCAATCAGCTCTCATTGCCTTCAAATCTAAACTTAGCTCTGATCCAAACGAAACTTTCTTGGCCAGTAACTGGTCCACGACAAGGAATTTCTGTAATTGGATTGGGGTCTCTTGTAGCCGACGAAGGCAAAGGGTCACCAGTTTGGACCTCTCTTACATGGGTCTAAAAGGCACCATTTCTCCTCATATTGGTAACCTCTCCTTCTTAGTCGCACTTCGTCTCTACAACAACAGCTTCTTTGGTTCCCTGCCCCATGAGATCAGTCGTCTTCATCGCTTGAGAATACTCAATTTGATGTACAACAATTTGGAAGGAAGCATACCTAAAGATTTGGGCATGTTATCCAAGCTTCGCATGATGAATCTTCGTGACAATGATCTTACGGGAGCAATTCCCTTGTCTCTCAGCAACATGTCATCTATAGGCGTCTTGAATTTTGGACACAATAGTCTCACGGGTGCATTTCCTTCTTTCATCTTGAACATATCTTCTCTGACCAATCTTGCTCTTACAGAAAATCAGATCTCAGGAACGCTTCCAATGGATCTCTGCAGCCGCTGTCCTAAGCTTCAAGAACTTTTCCTTTCGGGCAATAGTCTCACGGGTCCGCTTCCTTCACAGCTGAATTCTTGCAGAGAGGTTATACTTCTATCTCTGTCACACAATAAATTTGATGGAAGTGTTCCAAAAGGATTCTGGAATTTAGAAAAGCTTGAAGCGCTCACTCTTGGAGGTAACAACTTGATAGGTAACATACCTCCTACAATAAGTAACCTGTCGAGGTTACTTACGTTTGGGATTGAGAGTAACAATATTGAAGGGAGAATTCCAAGTACTATATGGCATCTTCCGAATCTGAATTCATTATATTTGGGAGACAACCATCTCACAGGGCCAATACCCCATTCAATATTCAACAGTTCTTCTCTACAAGATATCGACTTGGGATACAATTCCTTTTTTGGAAATCTTCCATTAGACGGGGAGTTTTTCTGCCCTAATCTTCTATATTTGTACCTGGGTGTTAACAAAATTGGCGGTCGTATCCCTTCGTATCTTTCAAATTGTTCGAAGCTTCTTCAAGTTGATTTTCATTCAAATTTATTCTCTGGACCAATACCCAAAACTCTTGGAAATTTAAAATACCTCCAGAGACTTTTTTTGTGTGACAATCAGCTAACAGGGAAGGCAGAAGATCAAGGGCCTAGTTTCCTTTCCTTCTTATCAAATTGTAGATATTTAGAAAGGTTATCCATCTGCGAAAATCCATTGGGCATCACGCTCCCGGACTCGATTGGAAATTTTTCAATTTCCCTTCGATACATTCTAGCATTTCGAAATCAGATTAACGGTCCTATTCCTACTGCAATCGGTTCCCTGAAAGGTTTGACCTTGCTTGATTTGAGCAATAATGATTTGACTGGAGACATACCATCCACATTCAGTGAATTGGAAGGGTTACAGAGATTATATATTGACGAAACAAGATCCAAGGGTTTATTCCTGAAGATCTATGTCAATTAAGAAAGCTGGGAGAATTATCTCTGTCAAATAACAATATCTCAGGAGCCATACCAGATTGCATCTCAAACCTTAGACATCTGCGTGTTCTAAACTTGAGTTCTAATAGACTGAATTCGTCAATACCGTCAGAGGTATGGAGTCTTGAAATTTGCAGTTCTTGGATCTATCGTCGAATGCCCTTCGTGGAAGTTTTTCTTCAAAGATGCAGACAACCTCTGTTATGGTACTGTTGAATCTATCTCAAAACTATATTACCGGAATATTCCAAGTATCATCGGTACGTTTGAGAGTCTACGCTATCTTGACTTGTCAAAGAACTTATTTCAAGGAGAAATTCCACAATCTCTCGGAGACTTGAAAGGATTGGATGAATTGGATCTCTCTTATAATAATCTCTCCGGCACAATTCCCAAGTCTCTTGAGGCACTTCCCTTCCTTAAATATTTGAATTTGTCTTTCAACAAGCTATCAGGAGAGATTCCGTCTGGTGGGCATTTTATCAACTTCACAGCTAAATCATTCTCAGGGAATCCAGCTCTTTGTGGAAATCAAACAGTTGGAATTCGTCCTTGTCCAAGTCCAAGCCCACAGAGATCAAGGGTGAAACAGATTTTGCTCAAGCATATTCTTCCTGTAATAGCGGCAATCATAATCCTCATCGCACTGGTATATATGTGGAGTCGGAGAGGACGTGGAGGAAGTTTCATGCAGGTTCCAAGTCTATTTAATGCCATGCCAACAATGGATCAGAGATTGATAACTTATCGAGAGCTTTGTCAAGGAACAAATTATTTCTGCGAAAGCAACTTGCTTGGATGTGGAGGCTTCGGTTCAGTATACAAAGGAATACTATCCGAAGGAACAGTTGTGGCTGTCAAAGTTCTTAATTTGCAATTGGCAGGTGCTTTCAAAAGTTTTGACGCAGAATGTAAGGTGTTACGAACAATCCGGCATAGGAATCTTGTCAAAGTCATAAGTACTTGCTCTAACCCCGAGTTTAGAGCTCTGGTGCTGCAGTACCTGTCGAACGGAAACCTCGACAGATGGTTATACTCTCACAACTATTGCTTGAATCTTCTTCAAAGGGTAAACATTATGCTTGATGTTGCATCAGCGTTGGACTATCTCCACTGCGGTATATCAGAATCTATAGTTCACTGTGATCTGAAGCCTGCTAATATCCTTCTGGATGAGGATATGGTGGCACATGTTGGTGACTTTGGCATTGCAAAGATTCTAATTCAAAAGGACGGAACACAAACCCGAACCCTCGGTACAATCGGCTACATGGCACCAGGTACCGAATATATAGTTCCATTGTTTATTTATTTCATTACCAAAAGGGTAATTAACAGTCGCTAATCTCCTCAAGAACAATTGTGCTTAATTTTGGCAATAGCGATTTTAATTACTCTTTCTCAAATTAATTGTTGGAAGTTCTAACTTAAAATGCTTTGTCTTGTCGATAATTTGTGGATATTGATAGAATATGGGTTGGAAGGAAAAGTATCCACCAAAGCTGACGTTTATAGTTATGGAATAATATTGTTGGAGATGATTACAAGGAAGAAACCCATTGATGACGTGTTTGCGGGAGACTTAACTTTGAGACAATGGATAAGTGCATCACTTTCAAAGTCGGAGAGGCTAATGGAAGTTGTGGATGATGGGTTATTAAGGATGGAAGGTGGAAGAGAAATAATCTTCTTGCAAGATATTCTTTCGTCCATCTTGAAATTGGGCTTGAGGTGTTCCGAAGAGGTGCCAAATGAAAGAATTGATGCCAAAGATGTGCTTGTCAAGCTTAACAAAATCAAGTTGAGACTTTTATGAAAACAAGGAAGAGGGGCGCATGAGCTCCATCAAATGTTTCATCGCAATTGCAAGCAGGGGTGAGTTAAAATTTCATATGCAAGATTTCACGATTTTTTGTATTTAGCTTTGGGACCGTTTTCCTTTAAGCGCTTAGATTGGTGATATTTTAGAGAGCTCGCGCGTTTTTTATTCTTGTGTTTTCTGTTGGATTAATAGAAGTGCTAATCAGGTTGTGCACCACTTTATTCGATGGAATGAGATTATGTCTGAACACCATCCCGATGTTTATGAGCATTTTTCTGAACTTTTTTGGATATATGCTGAGACTGATCCCCTAGTTTGTTATTTTTTGGTTTTGTCGTGGTTTTCGTTCAATAAAGGTATTAGTAGTTTCTGATTAAAAAAAAATTGTTGTTCGGTTCTTCGCGGTTTTAAAGTCAATTCTAGGCCAACCATTAGTGCTTGCTCCGGCGGCATAACACACCAATAATTTCGGGCCTTAGCTTTTCACAATTCACAGCCCAAACCA
>CM025854.1:18730152-18767232 GCA_003952965.2 Morella rubra
CTCCCCTTAGGGAGGGTAAGCTCTGGGGGTCGAATCCCCCTTCCCGCAGGCTCTGCCTCTGCCTGCTGCCACTGTGACTAAACAAAAAAAATTGATTTATCCTTCAGGACGGAATCAAGCCAATACTCAACAATATGCTGACACTTGCACACCAACGTCCTGTCTATGGCAATAATCTGGAGATATCAAATTCTACCAACACAGACTACTTAATTCACATCTCGTTTTCAAGGGTAGCGCAGTTTCATTCATCGCAGCAACAGCTTTAGCCCATTCGCGAATCCTGGCTTTTATGCATTCTTCTTCTTTGGCCATTGATACACCAGCAACCACCTTCTCGACTTCGATGCTATAATTTTTCTCACCGAGAAGATGTGGTGGTGGCTGCTGCAGGTCACTGTTCTACCACTTTTCAAGCTTGATGCTGCACACTGTGTTATCGATGCCAGCCATTGCAAGAGCTTCTATAGACATTGCTTTTATAATATATCTTCTCTTGGAGTTGATTTACAAAGAAGAACTCGCTACGGATTACCTCAAAAAAGAAATTTTGCAGCTTTTATTGGTGGATTCTCGATCTCCGGTCTATGCTCGGTCTAGATATCTCAAAAGAGGAAAAATACACGGGCATGGCATGCTTGTTTGAAGTTTCACATTGTTATACCCGTGATTTCTGTGCTTGTGTTCAGGTAGGAGAGGATCACCTTGTGTCAGTGCATATGTAATGAACCACATCTCATGCAAGCATTCGTCAGCATCTTACATATCGATGCTCTTTTTACATGATATGCAAACATCGTTGAGAGTTTCTTTTAGGATTGATGGGACTAAGAGGACAGTAATAGCTCAGATCAGCGAGTCTTTGCTCATCTGAAATTAAACTTGGATGAAACTTCGATCCATTCAGGGAGTATAAGTAAGTCGAGCACAATCTTGTTTGAGCTCCCATTAGCAAGTAACAGAAATAAGCTTAGCTTGGTTACGATGGTAGATCCCAACTGTTCTTTTTCACTAGTCGCAGTGGGCTCTCTATGAAGTCATGATTGGCATATGAAAGAAAATTCCTAATTTTTTTTTTTTGGGCATTTGTTTGCTCAATTTTTTGAGGATCCAAAATTTTCACCACACTAAATATATTTTATAAACTCTAATAAACTTCACACTTTTACACATATACTTTACACTTTTTACAAACTTCAATAAACTTCAACATTCAAAAGATTTTCAAAAATTTTGAGAATATTTTTTAAAATTTTAATAAACAAACGCACCCAAATTTATCTATTAAAGATTTAAATTGATTCGGTCCAACCATTTGATTGACAAAAATATCTCACGTGTTGGATTAACCGGCCTATCAGTCAAGAGGGAAACTCTAAGTCTAAATTATGCTCGTGACAAACGTGGCGTGTGCATGTTTAACTTTTTCGCTTTTTGTTGGACCCTAACTTTTGGCCTCTTGCAGATTAAAGACAAAGTTACTAAAAGTTCTTGATTGACAGCCTTGTTAAAAGCAAATGAAATATCTGGGCTGGTTAAAAAAGGGGAGCGGATTCCCTCCTTCGGAGGGAATTCCGAAGGCTACATAAGACACGATCAAGATTTAAAGAAATCAAATCAACGGTGGTTACAAATCCACCTCATTTAATAAATAGAAAGGCTTCATGGTTTAGTGGCTCGGCTCGGTGGCTCCCAAATTTCCTCAAATTCCTTTTTCGTGTGAGAGACGCAACTCCCTTCTTTTTCTGCACCTCCTTCCTTCTCACGACTTCCTCTCTTCGTTTGCCTCTCTCTCTCTCCTCTGCTCGCCGGAATCTTGCCGGAGTCGAGAGAAAAAAAGTATTTTTAGATTTATGCCAAGTTCTTGACGGATCTGTTGCTCATTTCGTGCTGAGGCTCCATCATTCTTGTCAACTTGTTGTCACAATCTAATGGTATTTTTAGATTTATGCCGAGTTCGCTAATTGTTTGGATGTTAGTCCGGGGTTTACACTCCTGAACAAAAGTGCGGCATTTCAACTGACAGTGATTAGTAATTTCTATCTATTTCTGATGAGAAGAATTAGGATATCTGGGGTCGTCGATGTGCTGGAACAAAAACACTTAACCACACTTTTGACTGGTTTAATTAAGTCTGTGTGATTTTAGTGAAAACTTGAAGCTTTTGGCATTGGCTATTCCGATTTAAGTAATGCCTTTATTTTGTACTTACAAATTTTAGAGATAATTGGAATCCAAAACATTCTTGGACAAGTCGATAGAACATCTTCTATGAACTCGACAAGTGTATCTGTATTGGCACTCGGTATCATTTTTCTCTTGTTTTGCCTTTGAGCTGTGTTTAAAAGAGGGGATTTCATTGATAAAAACAGGTACACAAAAGTTCATTTCCCCTATCCAGCCTAGATATCAGCAAAGTTACACCAGAAACTATCCTCATTGCAACCAGCTGACCTAAAGTACGTCTCTGCACATGTGCATGCATGAATACAGAGACCAGATACAACAATACACCGGAAATATTCCAATGCAAATAGTCCACCCCAAAAACCAAGCAGCAACTCGCTTTTGCAATAGAGACAATTAAGTGCCAACAGGCATGCCAACAGAAAAGAAAAACACTCAGTTGTATTAAGTATCAGACCAACTAGTTAATAGTGGTGCTGAAGAGGAATTCAATCCCAAACAATCCAATCCGCTGCACATTCATTATTATTATCGTCAATAACCTTGTAGTGGCTCTCACCATTAACCCTATTGACGTCGAGCATTTAGCCATCCTCTGTTCCGTGATTCCTCCTAGACCCACTTCTGGTCGACTTGTTACGGTGACCACATCACTTTGATACTCATCACCATGATCAGTTTTGTCTTTGGCATGGTGGATTGGGAGGATATGGGAACTGGGAAAGGGATAGCTATTGCGCCTTACGACTTCTGCTCCTTGATCCTCTTCTTCTACTAGCAAATGGGGTGGAGGCTCCCCCAAGTCCTGTTCCCACTCTTCAACATCCACTCCAAATTCAAGATAATCCGTGCCTGCCATTGCTAAAGCTTCTAATGAAAAGGCCATGATTTGGGCGAAGTGCAACTGGAGTAATAATCTTGTCTTAAGTTCGTGGCATATAGATTCTTCGTGAGACAACGAGGTTCCACCCTATGTGATCATTATATATGTACAGACTCCGTAGAAGGAAGGAGCAAATGGATTTTCGTTTCTACGTTCACGGGATGTACAGCATAAAAATCAAATTGGTGTTTGTATTGAACGTACAGTGGAGGCGGGAGAGAGAGAGAGAGAGAGAAGCATAGAATGTAGGACTCAGTCAAGTCAGAGGCGCCATTGTTCTCGTGACCATCCCTTGAGCCATATCTTCTTCAACTCAAAATAGAATGCAACTCAAATGATGTCAGGTTGTCGTTCTATTCTTTGGGGATGATTGCAGCAATTATGTAAGGTTGGGATCTGACTGCCTCACATTGTATTCTATTCTCCACCCGTCTCTTTTGTTTGGGTTGGGGTGGCGGGCCTTATCGTGCCCCCCTCTTCCATTGTTGTACTCTGTTGGAACTGCCATGGTTTGGCCCGTGCCACGGCTGTCCGAATTTTGCAAGGGCTAATCAGGAGATATATTCCTGATCGCTTGTTCTCAATGGAAACGATGATTAATGATGTACAACAAAGTACAAACCCTCAACCGAGTAGGTTTTTACTGTTTTATTGAGTGCCCCCAGTAGGTAGAAAAGGTGGGCTGGTGTTTGCTTGGCGAGAAAGTTTGGATTTCGATGTTCTGAATCGAAGTCCAAATTTGATTAACCTTTTGATATTTTCGGATCCCCTCATCTTCCATGGATGCTGACATTGGTTTACGGACCTACTCTGTGGCATGAAAATAATCAATTCTGGAATTCAATGAATACAATTTCTGACTCGCTCCGAAGAAGTTTGCCCCAGATAAGGATAACTTGGATTAAAACGCACCTCCAGCATTTCTCCCACTGCCTTGCCGATATTGTTGACGCTCTTCTGATTCATTATGTTGAGCGGAAGCCCGTGAATCTGCATCCGTAATACCATATGGGGGTTGAGTTAAAATCTATCTCCTGCCAGGTGCTATTCGGATGCCACGGTTTGAGAATGAGACTTCTACATTCTAGGGCCACTCAGTGCGGCGCTAGGAATTTATTTTTAGGGGCGAAAATAATATTATAATATATATATATATATATATATATATATATATATATATATATATATATATATATATATATTATATGCTTTGCTATATATAAAATATGAAAAAGGTTGTATAAATACAACTCAGATTATGAAAAATATTTTCAAAGAGTTTTCTAGATTAAAAATATATAACACTGGTTTATATTTGTTTAAAATTAAGTATGTTGTGAAGACACTCCTACCGATAATACAAAATACATATAAATAAGAAAGAGTTTGAAAAAATTAAAAAAAGAGAAAATATTCGTATTCTCTATTTTAAAAATAAGTATATTTTTAACTTTTAGAGCTTTTTACTATTCAGAAGTTAGTTTAAGAAAAATTCTTTGAAGATTTAAGTTGAATCCTGAATTTTTTTAAATCTTATTAAATGTGTTTTTAAAATCTATCCAAATTAAAAATGATATGTTATTATTAAATATTTAATGTCAAAATTTGTATTTCAAATTTTAAAGAGGCTAAAAAATAATTTAAAAGGATATTTTAAAAAAATTTAGAAGACCAAAAATATTTTGTCAAAAATTAACATACGGACAAAAGGAGAGGAGCAGTTTTCAAAATCTTTGGGGCGCCCCTGATCAAATATCCTATTGTGCACACTAGTATTCCCTCTAGTTTCTTCTTTCTCCAATCCGTTCACATGTATTTTTTTTTTTCTAAGCAAAGATTCATTCCACCAACCCACAAAAAAAACAAAGTCAGGGGGGGGGGGGGAGGGGGATCATCAGAGTTAAGGATTACACGCGGAATACAATTCCGAGGGATATTACTCTCCAAATTCTCCAAAATAGCCCATTTGGCTAAGTTGTGGGCGAGCATATTAGCACCACGACGTACATGAGAAAACTTCCAACTGGCATGAGAAGTCAACAGAGCCTGAATATCTTGACTAATGGGAGCAATAGACCAATTCGGATGGGAAGACGACAAACAGAGTGCGTTACAAACATGAAGATTATCCCCTTCAAAATCAATCAAGGGACAACCAAGAAGACAAGCCTCCCTAACAACGAATAACGCTGCATTGGCCTCTCCCACAATGGGAGTACCTGGAGGAATTCTTTTTATCCAAGCAAAGAGTATCGAGCCACTAGCATCTCTTCAAATCCACAGCTAGGAAGGAGCAAGTATGAGCGAATGCCCACATCGAAGCATTAATCTTCCATCTATTAGCCACGAGGAGTCTGCCAAACAATCCCTGTACTTAGTGGGAGATCCAAGGCTTAGACAGCACTACACCATTGGAATGTTCGAAGATAGAGTCATCCTTGATGGATTCTCTGGATGATGGTACCAATTGCCTCTCGCTTACTTTGATGAAGCACTTGATTACGCGCGAACCAGATAACGTCCATTAGGATGGCCCCATAATGAATCAAATCAACGGACTGATCAATAAGAAACGAGAGAGACTCAATCGGATTTAACAAAGAGACAATTCATTCTCGAATAGATCGATCTCTAATACAATTAGTCTGATAAGGCCCCACGAAGATTCACGCTAAGCTAAAACAGCTTGTGGACAATAGAAAAATAAATGGGCCAAAGATTCTTCTTCAACTGCACAGAACACACACGACACATTAGGAGCATCAAGAGCAAGTGTGCGACTAAAAGTAGATCTGCATGGCAGTAAATCCCAAGCAATTTTCCAGAGAAATAGTTTAAGCCGATCTTGTAGCTGTAAACTCCAAAGCTGTTTCTACAAATCCATCGATAAATAAAGGAGGCAAAAGTACCGCATTAGCACCAAGAAGCTGGAAGGCAGACTTGACAGAAAATGAACCTTTGGGATCTAGGATCCAAAGGAGCCGATTAGGACCAACAACATCTGAAATGTGGGTGGCAAGAATAGAATCAGCATCACTCTCAATAAAAGATTGCCGAACCATAATTTCATCCCAAGCCCGAGAACCGGGAAGGAAAAAATCTTGCACTTTAGCCTCCTCATCAAATAAGGCACTGAGGTCTCTTGGAGAAAGGGAAAAAAACTCAGCATTCAGGACCCAAGGGTCCTTCCAAACACGTACATCAGAACCAGAGTATATTTTAAAGCAACATCCTTGCCTAAAGAAAGAACTGACCTTGATAATGCCCTTCCAAGCCCATGAAGGGGAAGCAACAGGGGCAGAATCCCATATAAATTTAGAATTAAGGTACTTAGCTTTAAGGGCAATGATCCAAGGCTTAAAAGAGTCAGCATGCACATTCCAAGCAAGCTTCATAATAAGAGCTCGATTAACAGTGCCTATCTGCTTGAGACCAAGCCCACCCAAATATTTAGGAAGGCAAATGGAGCTCCAAGATTTAGGGGTCCAATTGTGTTTCTTGTCATCCTTGAAATCCCACCAAAACCACATAAAAAGCGAATCCAAATGGGAACAAAGAGTCTTAGGAAGAAGATAGTGGGACGTGATGTGAGTGGGGAGAGCAGAAGCCACTGCTTTAATCAAAACAGTACGACCAGCTTGCGAAAGGAGCTTCGCTTTCCAACCCTCAACCCGATGCTTAACCTTCGTATCAATTCCGAGAACACTTGTTTTTTATTCGAGCCAATAACAATAGGAATCCCAAAATGCTTGCCCGGGTTATCAGAGTGCCGCAAATGTAAGAGAGCATATTTCATGCTTAGTATCAACCCAAGTATTTTTGCTAAATGAGACAGAAGACTTCCGCAAGTTGAGGTGCTGGCCAAACCACGTGGCATACTTGAGGAGACATTGCCGAATCACTTGAGCTTCCCGAAGAGTAGCTCGAGAGAAGAGTAAGAGGTCGTCCGCAAAAAGGAGGTGGGAGATAGGGGGCAGCACAGGCTATAGAAATTTCATGAATAGCTCGATCCGCTTCAGCTCGCACCAAGATGTGAAAGAGAACTTTAGAACCAAAAATGAAAAGAAAATGAGCCATAGGATCTCTTTGACGAAGCCCCCGAGTAGGTTTGATAAGGCCAAAAGGAGTACCATTGAGAAGGATAGAGCAAGAAGCCGAAGACAAACACTGCTCAACCCATCCTACAAACTGAGGGTCAAATCCAAAGCACTTCATCGCCACCAAAATCAATTGTCATTCCATTCGAACATATGCTTTTTCAATATCAGCATGAATGATCATAAGTTTCCAACCAGTTCTCTTTTTCTTCAACACGTGGAAAATCTCATGCCAAAATCTTAGAGATAAGCTTTGAAACCACATTACACAGGCTAATAGGGCGAAATTAAGAAACTTGAGCTAGGCTGTCCCCTTTAGGTATAAGAACAATATGGCAATGGTTAATTTCACGAGCCATAAAACCAGTCTCAAAGAAACGCTGGACCATAAGAACCACATCCTGACCAACAATGTGCCAAATTTTTTTTATAAAAAATGGCAGTCATACCATCCGGCCCAGGTGCCTTAAAAGAACCCAACGAAAGAAGGGAAGAGTGGATTACCTCTGCATAAGAGATAAAGCATAAAATCCTCCTAATGATAGTAGAAGTGTGAAAGAACTTGGTGTTAAGGTCTCGTGTAGACAGCCAAAGCTATCGTGATTTCAGACACCATAAATCCTCCTCCTTACGCATTTCCTCATTTAAAGCAACAATAAGCTGCTTTTCCATATGAAAATTTGCCCCAGTAAACGGCTGTGATTGAACCCAAGCAAGAGATTGCCTAAGCCGCCCAATATTGTCCTGAATAAGCCCAAAATGATGGAGATTCCAGTGCTTGAGTTCTTTTTTGGTATTCTTAGTACACAAACATAACCGAAAAGCAGGAGAATCCACAACGTTTACATTCCAAGATCTGTCCACCACCACTTCACAACCAGCATCTGCAAGCCAAAAGAACTAGAAATGGAATGGCTTCTTCAATGGCGGAGCACTTCCAGCTATATCCAATAATAAAGGAGAGTGATCAGAGGCCGAACGAACTACATGCACAATTGTAGCACGCGGAAATAAAAGTCGCCAAGCACTATTAGCAAGACCGCGATCAAGCCGCTCCCGAATATTCACCAAACCATCTCGATTATTAGACCATGTGAATGAGGAAACGCTAAATCCAAGATCAATCATACCATGGGAATTAATGAAATTTTGAAGCGGGTTCAGAGACGAGGATGCCAACGGAAGACCACCCTGTTTTTCCCAATCAGCAACCAAACAATTAAAGTCTCCCAAACACAGCCAAGGGCCTCCAAGAGAATTACCCAACACATCAAGCTCACGCCAAAATCCATCCCGTAAATGCTAGCGGGTGGGTCCATAGACACAAGAAATTAACCACAAAGTATTACTAGGATCCGAGTACACCAATACGTTAACAGAATTAGGAGGAGAAGAAATAACCTAAACATCCACACCTTGCTTCTAGGCAAAAACAATACCACCCCGACGCCCATCGAGAGGGAAGTCAACAAAGCTATAAAAACCAACACGGTTCAAAATGCTATGAACATCCTTAATTTTAGTCTCAGAAAGGTAAATAAAATCCAAATAACATTTCCTTTCCACTGACCGGAGCTCTCGAACTGCCGCCACCTGGCCTATTCCGCGGCAGTTCCAATATAGGCCCCTCATTGAGCCTTATGGGGTGGTGTAGGGCCCACCTCCAAACCCGAAACAGATGAAAGGGAACGAACCTCATCAAGTGACTCTTCCAAATCAAAGTCCCCTGCCTTGTCGCCCAACACAAATTTGCGAGGAGAATTACGCTTCTGTAAAGCAATCTTAGTGCAACGAGCTTTTAGTACCGCAAGAGAAATATGTTCTTCCAACTCAGAGGTATCAGTCGTCTGAGAAACTCCAACCGAACCCAGCTGGCGAATAGGAGAGTGATTAAGAGAGACACCTCGTTTGAACGAAAACTCCTCAGAGGGAAGGGAAGAAAATATCCGTTTCGTGGGACGCAGAGAGCCAGAAGGAATTATCTCCTGCGTGGGAACGGAGGGATAGGGAATACCTGACCCAAGAAGACCCACTGAAAGAGGGGCAAAACCTGGCCCAAAATTAGTCGCAAAACTAGGAGCAGAAACGTCAACCACCTTTTTACCCTTTACATCGTCAGAGAAAAAAGGCCGACAGAGGGGTGAAGAAGGACTAGGCCCAGTAGATATGTCACCAGAAGGTTCAGGGCTAGGACATACAAGCCCATCCTTAGCAAGAGCCGACCCAAAGGAAATAGGCCCAGGCGCCGAGTTAAAAGACCAACCAGCAAGAGTATGCGAAGAACCACCTTTCGAACCTCCACAAAAGGCAAGCCTAGCAGAAGCCTTTTTTGATACAAGACCTGTCACCTGCAGAACTTTAATGGCAGGGCTAGAAAAAATCAAAACGCACTGAGCAGGACCATCTTCCAAAGCACCCACAGAGGAAGAAGCCAATTGAAGTTGACTCCCGCACCCAAGCAAAGGAAAGGGTCGCCTGTTGGACATGCACATTACCCACAAGGTAAGACAAGTCAGAAGGAGTCAAGGGGTTCAAAGAATCCTCATTCACCGAAGAGGAAATAATCAGGCTTATCCCACCCGACATGTCATCCAAACATGAAACACGTAATTCAAGGTCATTGCCAACAACGGCTTGTATCCCCGACCTAGACGGCAATGCCAGAGAACTCCAACCACTAGCAAATGAGCCCTTGGACTGGGAAGAATCAGGCAAGTGATCCAAACCACGCTGGAGAACCAGACGAGGGGACTGCATCACCCGAACCACAAGGTCTCGACGAAGACTCAAGGACTCAGCTCACATTTTATAGTCAAAGGGAAGCTTGCCTTGAAGACCATCAGCAAGACGACATGAGTTTTGAGTATGTCCAATGCGGCCACAGACGTAACACAAATTAGCTAACTTCTCATATTTAAACTGCACCCATGCAGTAGAGAGGCCCAAACGAGGAATCGAGAAACTTGAAGCCAAAGGTTTAGTAAGATCTAAATCCACCCGAAGACGCAAGAAACTGCGTTTAGAGGCATCCAGGTACTCATTAGCATCAAGCTCTATCAGCTTTCCCAATTTAAGGCCGATGTAGCGGGCGTTAACTTCCCCCATACGATTCTGAGGGAGACCATGAACTTGCATCCAAAATGAAACAGAGCTAAAAGATACTTCCTGGAGAACCATCTCATGCTCCGAGAGTTTAAAAACCATAAGTTGACCTCTCACATTCCAAGGAGAGTCCGTTCACATGTATATACTTCCGATAAGAGAGAATAATCTATTATCGACGACTTGCTTGCTTAGAAACTTCTTAGCCATAATGCGGCCCACTAGCATACTCCTAGAAAACTGTATCGACTCAGCATCGTCCGCTTCCATCTCAAGAATATTGTCTTTCCGGCCTAAAGCTAGGGTTTTTTTTTTGTGTGATCTGGTCGATATCTTGCAGCAACTCTTCCTTAGCCATGCCTAAGATATGAAGGATAAGTCATAACAAGAGCTTTGATGTTGTCAACATTTTAATAAATTTAATTTTCTTTTCTTTTCCTTTTTTTCTTCTACTAATGCGTTGACTAATTTTATCTAAACTGTTAATGAAATTTATTAATGTCAATTAGAACACTATGTTTGTTAATAATGAAGCTTTAGGACCAAAACTGAATTGGAGGGACTTGAAGCTTTAGGACAGAAACGTTAAGGTGAGGTAAAGGGGCAGAGCTCTAACATGAGATGACGGGATGAAAAGTTAGCTTTTAATCATGTGAAGACTTGCCTAAGAAGGCAACAACCGGTTCAGCTTCTTTTTTACGGATTAAGCTAATAATTATCTAAAGGAAAGTTCTTGCAATGGTACTCTCCTCTCCTTTTTAAAATCCGTTTTCCCTTTTCTGTTCAGTTTGTTTAATGGAAACCAAACAAAAGATCAGAAACAAGTGCAATGCAATGGTTGGTTGAGGAGGAAAAAAACAAAAAACAGAGCAATGTGCATTGCAATTCTATCCATTCTATTCACTTTTTTTGTTCTTTTTTATCTTTTTTCTACGTCTATCCATTCTATCCACATGCTCTGCTCAAAACATTTTTTTCCCCCTCAAAAATCTGATCCTTCCATAAAAGCTTTAACCAGAACCAAATGGCTAAAGTTGTCGAGAATGGACTGCCTTTTAGGTACACAAGCATTAAAGTTGAAAAGAATTAAGCTACCATTGACCTAGAGTATGGCAACTTGATGTTCGATAAGGCTATATATTACAAGCAACCTGAAAAATCTACCCCAAGACCTGAGTTTAATCAAACCATGTGATGGATTCCAAATTTGCTATTGAGGATCGATTATCCCAAGCAGGTTTCTCACTGGATAATTTAGAATTAGCTAGGAGGTGATGGATTCCAAATTTGCTACTGAGGATCGATTATCCCAAGCAGGTTTCTCACTGGATAAGTTAGAATTAGCTAGGAGGTGAATCCTAAGAGGTGATGTAGCATAAGGGCATAAGGGTTGGGGCCGGAAGGACATCCTCTAGCAGCAATCCTAGTCTCTAGCATCCATCCTAGAGCACTGCCGGGGATATTGATAGCTAACTGTGATGCAACTAACAAAAAAAGGGACTGGGCTCTCACAGAGGACCCTGATCCAATCAATGAGGAAAAAGGAATCCAACAACTCCTTCCACCACTCGATTTTTGCTCGAATTTTGCGGTCTCCTTCCCGACGAACCTTTTGCCAACACCGTTTTTCAGGGAAGAATAAATTTTCATCCTCACCAAGCAAGCTTCAAGAAGTGAAACATGATTGCAAAGCTATTGTCCTGCACTTAGCACAAACGAATAAGTAGCTGAAGGTGAATCTTCAAGTAGCTTCACATCTTACCTACAGCAAGAGATCATCGCTAAGACTGCCAAGTAACAATTGTTCTGTATACAGTCAAAATCTTCAACTTAAATCTAATTAACTTGAGTACTATTATGCGAGTAACGACAGGTAACCACCGTAATTCAAGATAACAAGGGATTGAAAACAAGCACATCAAAACTCACATGATGATACAAGATAGGGACTTTATTGCTAATAAGTGAGAGAAAGAATTATTAGAGGTCTCAAAACAACAACGGATTATAACAACAACAAAATAAAACATCAGAACCCATAACTATCTCATCGAGGGAAATACATAGATACATAAAGTATGACTCCAACAGCAACAAAATATCAAGGCTGAGATTCACCTTTATCGACCCCAAAATCATAAACCGTCGAATCCATTAAACGAACCCAAGACATCCTGAAAACATAAGTTTTCGATCGAACCAAACCCATCTAATAGTCCATCAAAGAACCCGTTATCATAAGAATTCCCAGACGCTATTTCAGCTCCCTTCAGCATAACAACGTCCTCATCCTCGTCCTCCTCCATCGCCGTCGCCGTCTCGTCCGCCAGGCCCTTGGCCCTCTCTTCCTCGTCCCCAACCGCCGGCATGTGCCCCTCGAACAACGCCATGTGCCCGAAAAGCTTGTCCTTGCGCGAAAAGCTCGTGCCGCACGTGCATCGCCACCTGGCCTCTCCACAGTGCTTCAGATGGTTCTTCAGGTCCGCCACCACCGAGAAGCTCTTCTTGTTGCAGCGATTGCACGAGTACATCTTGGGGCAGTGGCTCCGCTTGAAGTGGTTCTTGACGCAGATGACCGACTTTAGCGGCCGGAACTTCTTGTGCAAACGGTTGCGGTTGCAGCCCTCGTAAGGGCACGAGAACTTGGTGTTCCGGCTCGGCTCGGCAAACAGGCGGTCGGGCTTGGCTAAAGCCTCGGGGGTCTTGTACTGGTTACCGTGCGCTCTCATATGCATCCGGAGATTCGCGTCGCGTTTGAATCCTTTACCGCATATGTCACAGAAATGAATATGCTCAGCCAGCAGTTCCACAGCGTCCAGCTCCACTATTTCGGAGTCATCAGACTCCGTACCCAAAATCTCGTTTTTCACTTCCTCATCCAGAGCCTCTACTTTCAACGAACCCACAGAATCAGCCTGGATCTTCGGAGGAGTCGCTGAGTTGGACGCCGATTCGGTTGAGCTTGGGGTTTGTGTGCAGGCGAGGAGGGCGGCGCCGTTGACGATGACTTGGTGGATGGCGGAGACGATCTCGGACGAGACCACGTCCATCTGATCTTTGCTGATCAACTGGTTGCCGTTGACCGAGTCCGATAAGAAGCGCTGCAGGCTATCCATTCGCGTTCGGACCGTGGACAGGTTCAAGAGCGGGACCGGGGGTCCGAGCCCCCAGCGAGACCCTGACGGGGATCAGACCCAAGCCCGGAGGAATATGCCGCCGGTATCTGGAAAGATTCGCCGGTATTCAACATCTTCAGTGATTTCTATCAAACCAAAAACCGAGAGAGAGAAAGAGAGAGAGGAAGAGAAAGAGGGGGGGGGGGGGGGGGGAGATAACCTCGAAATAAGTAAAGTCCGTGTATCGACTTTGTAGTAGACTGGAAATGGTAAAAATCCACCAGTGCCGAACAAGCATGCGAGCACGTGGCACCAAGTTGAAGCTATCCTGACCGTTCAAATCAGTGGGGGATGCGACGTCACCAAGCAGGTGTGGGCCATGGAAATAATAGCGATTAGTTTAGACTTAACCGGAGGGCCCACTTAATACCACGTTCAAATGATTGGAGGAGGTTGAAACGGGGTCGCTTTCACCGCAGTCCGCAGCTCTTTAAGTCTGCTTTACTGGTAAAACCCTCCCAAAACATCACGCGTTTACCGGACCGAGGAAACCAATCTTCGCGCACCACCTGAGCACCTCAATTCAGGTGCAGGGAATCATAATTCGTCATTTTCGGACCTTTCTGCAAATAGTTTAGAGCGTAAGTGGAAGATGGTGAACACGACTTTGCTCTTGGGTTTTGGTAATTGATTTTGCGAGTATGAAACGCGCCCCTTTTTTTTTTGTTAAATTCTTACTTTTTGAAAGAGTAATGGCAGCATGTGCCAAGAACCGTGGGTCTTTCCTGGACGTTTCAGCAGTACTGTAAATTGAGGGCTTTTTAAATTCAGAAATCTCCTTAAAAGAATAAAAGCTACTTGGATTAGAGCCAGAAGACTTAGAACATGGATCAAGCCATCAAGGAGCATAACATTGGTTATTGGCTCAATCGTACTGCATTTTTTTTTTTTTTTTTTTCTGCATTCATTAACGATCGAACTGTATTCATTAATGCCCTATAATGCCAAAAGCTCAAGAGGAGTTTTTTCTTTTCTTTATTTTTCCTTTTACTAATGTAATTCATATTCCGCACTACTAACAATTAAGGCACTTATCATGGGGTACTAACGTGACCTTTGCATACCAAAATTTTGGGAGTTTAAAGTTTTGGTTTATAAAAATTAGTGATAAAAGGGAAGAGAAATATATAATTTACATAATTTTTTATATTTTTTTTTAAAAAATGATTTGATAAAAAAAAGATAGATTATATTATTACAAAATGGTCCAGAATATGCAGCTAACATTTGATGAAAAGAAATTATGAGGGGATCAGGGAAATTTTAGCCTACTAGTTCTCCAGTTATATAATCTTCTCCGAAAGATTTACAAGAAAAGATGGTATCCTAATTACTGGAGAACTCTGCGTTTCCAAATTATCCATAAGCCCAAACAATTATCCTTGTTTCGATGGTCTAAATATTTTTTTAAAAAATAAAAATAAATTGTAGAAAGCAATGCAAATTCTAATTATCAGGACACCACTTGCTCTTGCTAGTTGCTGCTCTCAGGGCAAGGCGGCGAATACATGCCTGTTTATCTTCTCCGTTTTTTTGTCTTTCTTGGGATTTATGGATAATTAAAGTCAGATGTTGTTCAGTAATACGACAAATTCTTCATCAAATTTGATATTACATCGTTTTCGCTGTCTTTAGCTGTGGTTCAACGCTGTTTCTTAGGGTAAGGAAGGCGAGTTACCTGTTTTCTGTACTTGACATAAAATGACACAATTTACACATGATTTTCCAAATTTTGTCGAATTGGTCAATTTGTTGTCCAAATTCAATGCTCTATTTGTCTGCTTACTTAAAGAAATTTCGTCATTTTTATACACTTCGGAACACGGATTAAACAAAAACAAAAACAAAAATTACATGTTACACCCTTTAACTATTGTGTTTTTTTTTCAAATTGTACCCAAAACTAACAAATACCTCACCTCATTCAATAATCAATAATTTGATGGGTCGAGGATAAAGCTATTGATAATTTAAAATAAAATGTGTCAAATTTTTATTTTTTGTTAACTATCGGGTAAAACGAAGCCCGACTTCAAAAAATTTCAATTCACCGAAGCTTAAGTATAAGTTCCCAAGATGAATTTGCATTAAAAAAAAAAAAAGCGCAATGATTTGAGACATAGGATCATGCATGCAAGAAAATTGGGGAGCGTGACAGATAAGATAATGGTGAAATTCGTTGGATCAAAGCAAAGGGGAATTCGAATCCTTCATCCTTCATCCTTCATCCTTCATCCTTCATCTTGATTCTTGAGAAGCAGGAAGGGGTGTGTGAGACACGATGAGGGAGCAACTCTTCGCTTGACAGCTCAACAACTATATAATAAATCAGGAAAAAATCGTAGTACCTTTATTTTTTTTTTTTTTTATTTATTTTATTCCACCATTTAAGTTTCAAAAATAATCATTCGAAAGTGACGTGTCCGTCAAAACAATATATATAAATATATATATATATAAAAAAAAAGTAAGCTGACTTTAGACACGTGAGGGGCCGCACACTCCGGCATTTTCTTAAACAAGTATGACTGGCGCTGCATTCGTGACCCGTGAGTTGGGAGCAGACCTCCTTGACTCCCTCAATCTTAGGCCAGCATGCCAGGTCTGTCACGGCATTTTAGCAGAACACTCTTTTTGACTATGGGTTCTTCTTGGAAAGAGATGTTAGGTCTGTGGACTTTTTATCCATCTGATCTATAATTTTTCCATACTCTTGGTGAAATTTTTGTACACGAAATTTTTTATTTTTTATTAAATAGATCAAATGAGAGACTGGGGAACCTCCATAAATACCTTCGTCACTAAAGGCGTATTTTAGCAATCACCTTTGGCCCTAATTGGTAAAAATGTAGTTTTTGTTTTTTTTTTTTTTTTGCGGCGAAACAATATTTCTGTCGTTAAAAAACAAATTTGTTGTTGCTTTGAGATTTTGCCCTTATATAACATAAGAAATACCACTTGTACATAATATAACCATATAGTGTTTAACAAAAGTATTTGCCAAATTCAATCCAATCCTGGTATATAGTTTAGAGACGCCTAAATACTATAAAAAAAAATATATTTATGCATAATATAGTTGGTATGCTTAACATAATAAGGTCATGGTAAAAGTACACGGTATAACATTACATATAGTAAAGTCTATAATGTAGATAAAATATGTTTATGCACATAAATGATACCTGATGAAGTCATTTTTAACCGGCCTATCATAAGAATCCACTGGGTCAAAAGCTCGAGAGATCTAGACTTGAAGTCCAGTACTTGAAATAGATTGAAAGGTCCAGGAACTTCTTTCTTCCTCTGCAAGTAAAAATAACATTCTAGAACTCAGAGTCCTCATCGTAGAGAGATTCCTCCGATGCCATTGTCGGGCATTGTCATCTCTTTTCTCTTTTTTTCTCAATTTTTGTCTTTAGTGAGAGAGTTGTTAGAGAGAAAGAACTGTTTACCTTCTTTTCCTTATTTTTCTTTCTCTTTATCTTCCCCCTTCCTTCCTCACGGGTCAGGTCTCCACTTGGGCTTCGGCCTTATTATTTCTCTGGGCTATCCATTATTCTCTCTTCGACGTTACTTGTCTTATCCCACATTTAATGAAGGCTGAAATCATCAAAGATGGTCTCTTCCAAATGACCTAAACCGACACATTTTATCTCTCTTCTTTACTGCCAGTTCACCTGACAATAATAGAGAAAATTACGATTCCTGACGTCGATTTATTTATCCAATAAAATATGTACGTTCATTCCCTTTATAGGCTTCCAATCACTGGGTCACACCTAATTATAGGAGTAATTGGGTTTAATATTATGTCATTAATCTCATATTATTTCCGTCAATTATTCTTGTGATTGGACTAGATTTAACAGTGTTTTTCAGTTAGTGGGGTATTGACAATTAGTTTTGACTGGTTATGCAAAAATTCTTTCCTTTCTGTAGGCCTCTGTCTCACAATGGAGCGTGAAAATGGGGTTACTTTGGTGGATGAGAGTTCTATTATTGAAGAAAAAAATCGGGAAGAATCAACTGGGGATTCGAACAAAGAAGATGAGATATATATATACACACCCAGTTTACAAGTACCTGGGAACCTGGAAAACCCTCGAGTTTTTCAAAAAATAGGAAACCGGTACAAGCACCGGTTAGGCTGGCTATCAAGAACCCGGTGCCAATGCCAGTGCCACCGGATTTTTCTGGTAGATTTGAACAGCCCTAGATATGATAATTGACGACTTTTACTTGTTGAAGGAACATCAGGTTCAATTAGCATGGTTGATGAAATTTTGACTTTTACACTTAAATTAAAAAGGCTAAATTACTCCGTACATCCCTGGGGTTTGACTTTTTTCCAGTTTGGTCCTCAGGGTTCGATTTTCCCTAAAAGCATCCTGGGGTGAGGACTCATTACCAAATAGATCCTGCCGTCAACTCATTGGACGGAAATGCACACGTGGCTAATGGTTTACACGTGGGAATTGACAGCTGGATTTTTTTTTTAAAAATCTCGCCCAATCGCAATGTGACACGTGTCAATACAATAAATAAAAATAAAAATATTTTAAAAAAATAAATCTAAAATTAAAATTGAAATTAAAAAAAAAAAAACCCGATCCGAGTTTTTTTAATTTTAATTTTAATAGTTTATGGTAGTGACATGTCAAATCCTCTATGATGAGTAAAAAGTATAGTTAACCCAAAATGTAATTTCCATATCATATAGTTATTTATGGATTCTCTTACTTTAAGTATTATAACTTTTTAAAGCGCGGACGATTCATTCTACTTAAAAAAAGAAAAAAAGTTAGACTATTCACTTTATGGATAACTATGCAATTTTGTTTTCACTTTTTTATTAACCTTTTTTATTCTCTCTCCTCATTTTTTCACCAAATCTTATATCTAAAATTTTAACTAACTTAAAATTTTAACAAAATTTTATTTCAAAACGCACCATGTTTGATTTTCAGCAATGAAGGTGAATTCGTCGTTAAAAATATTTTTAACCAGGCTTTTAGATTTTCGCGCTGATGGGCGTTCAAAGCGACCACTTTCGTACCTGTCAACAGCCTTTTGTTAAATGAAGCGTGCGCGTAGAGTTTTTAATGCTGCACTGTACATTAGGAACTTCAGTTATGTTTTCCATCTAATTTTTAGCGGGCAATCTGATCGTTCGTGTTTAATCTTGCACGCGAGGGACATAACATCACGTGTTGTCAGTACCCATTCAACAACTAAGATACTTGGTGTTTAATTTGCACGCGATCGACAAAATTGAAGTCCATATTAATGGATGAAACAGAACTGTTTCCCTGAACTGCATCGTTGTTCTCTTTAGGATAAGAGCCAAATAATTGTAAAGAGAGATTCAGTGACAGAGTCGATGTTCCTATAAGGGGTCCCAGAGGGAAAAATTAATACAAAAGGTCAAGGTAGTGATCGCAATGCATGACGCATCTGAAGAAAAGAAGATGGCGGCCGCGCGCGCGGAAAGTTCTTCGTAGAGGAAGTGGACAGATTAGGTGAAAGCTGCTCTGTTCAAGATCCAATTCCTCTGTCCCTGCTGGCTGCTAGTGCTAGGGTCTCCTTGGCTAGCTAACTCACGGCTCTTTCGAATTTCTTCAGCTTTCTTTGTTTTTTAACGTGCATGTCCGGTGCTCACTAGTCACAATGACCCTGAGTTTTATGTTCCTCAACATGGAAACAAGAACTTGAACGGGCCGTGTGCCGAACATAATGGGTTGCGCACAAAATCAAAAGTCATAAAAATTTTGCCAAACACATGGACTGTCAGAGTTGCCATGAATAGTGCTGCATGTGCTTATCACCCTAAAACCCAATAAAAGACTGATGGAGATAATCACCTGCCACTGACTGATTCTTTACTTTAACATTAGATGTTGCTTAAACGACTGCATGCCTAAAAGCATCACAAGTATAGAGGGGGAAAAAAAGAAGACAAAAAGATAGAACCTATGCAAGATTATTAACTCGAGAGAGTAAATTCAATCCCCTTCGGAACAACATATTCATTTATTTTGATATTGACATGAGGGGCATAATACTCGAAGGAATAGACAAGACTTTGCATAAATGGTGGAGCACGTGGTTTAGATCAAGGAAAATAGGAATTATTTGGGTTCCTAACAATGAATCGCAAGCGAGCTAAATTTTGTTGCAGGGGTTTGTAAAAATAGAACCCGAATGCGTGAACGACTCCTATGAGGAGTATAGATGGGCAGCGCACTTTTCTTTTCTTTTTTCTAATCAACAGGAGAAATTACAACACAAAAACCAATAGAAATTATATATAGCAAAATTGGCCCCTTCAAGGCTTCAACTACAACAACGATAAATGGGCCGGGTACTAGAACAATATTAGGCTTAAAGGCCGTTACTATAAAGAAAGTGGACACAAGGTCCACAAAGCAACTTAGGCTCGATAAGACTGATAAATCCCTGTCGGGGCCCAAAGGTCCAGAAAAGCGCCAAAGGACCGAAGCCACCAGATGAGGCTTTGTCGTTCGCCGGATGGCATGTCGACATAGCCCAGAAAAGACTCGATGCCTTCTCAATCCGGGAAAATTTGATAAGGAAAGTGCTAAAGGTGTTCGATTAGTATTGTGGGAAATGGACGAAGCATTGATAGGCTACACTTTGAACCACTACAACCCACGAGGGACCCAAGAGTCCTTCTGTAACGTCTTTTATACCAATTTTTTTTTTTTGGTGAGCGAGATTGTTCTACATGAATTAGCATTCATCTTGTTAGCAGAGGAACTTTTTTGCCAATTTTTATGCCATTCTTTTAATGTGAGTGGGCTATGCCCAGCTATTTCAGCCCGTAAGGCCTGGTAGGAAAACCTTTTTAAAGGGGTTATATGCCTCTCAAGTCACCCAGATAAAATATGCCCTCTCTACATTTTCTGAGTTTGTTTATGCAGGCTAACAGAGGAAGGCTCAGAACTTGAAGAGTTTGGCCCATCAACCATTATTAACCGAGAAAAATTCATTGTTATAGAGGGCCAATTATTAGTTGTATTATTGGGTTTAACTATATCAGTAGTGGGACCACAGATGACGTGCTTTCACATAAAGCATTACAAATATTGATTGCAATCCGAATCGCGTTGACCTATGCTAGTGACAATGATCACCAATAATTTGTTCAGGAACAAATTTTTGTAATTTTTTTATTTAAATTATACAGTATAATTCAAAAAAAAAAACATAAAAGAAAGACTTTAAGGCCTATACTGTTGAAATGTATAGTAACTTATGGTTGATTAATCCATCATCATCCACGCTATATATTTGTTAAAATGTCGCAATGCAACAATCTTTACTTGCATCTCAAAAACTAGCTACGCAGCTAGCTAGGTAAGCTACCAGGAGTACGCCAGCTTCTTTGTCCAGGTACTGGGTCTAGTGGCTATTGCCCCTACTGCCGACATGCGAGTGCGACAGACGTCGCGCAAGTTCCTGTTGGAGTGAGCTGGTGCAGGAGCAGTGAGCATGTGGAAGCCCTGCTAGTAGTACTTGTTTTTTGTACATGACGTTTGAGGATTTGTCGTGCATAAACAAGACGTGCGGCCGGGCTGGAAATTTATCAGATTTGAGATTAATAAATTACCACCGTCTTCGATAAAAGACGGAGAAAAATTTTCATAGCTACCTAGAGCAGAGGAGTGGGGCTTTCCCAACCTGGCCCGAACTTTGACTTTCGAAAAAGAAAAGAAAAAAGTTTCACATCGGCAATTGAAGCGCGCATGCAGTCTCAGATTTTTGCTTCTCAAAAATGCAAGGGAGCATGATAAAAGGTGGGAATAGCGGGCGTCTTCCACGCATAGATGTCAAACCAAGCGGCTAGATCATGCATGATAATGAGTAGAGACTTCTACAAAGTTCCCATCGACGTATATATTGTATTCCGATATTTGTCCCCAGCAATATATTAAAATGGGATTCCATTTTTCTGTGATATATGAAGAGATTTTACTACCTAAACTACTTGACAGGTAGCCAAGAAAAAAAAATTGGTTGACAGGTATCTCCGATTAACAATGATAGAAGATTTGATTATCCTAACTAGTTAAAGTATTCGAGAAATAATTAATGATTCATTAAAAAAATACCAAACAAAAAAAAATATTGACGATCGAAGAAAGACGACAGAGAATGAATATATATTATATACACGATACACGTAACTTGGATCATGATCCACATATACAAATGCCATAAGATTTCCTGCTATTTATTATTCATATTATTTTCATTTCTAATTTCTGAACATGGAAGTATCGGCACTTCAAAGATCGTGACGATGCGACAGTATATAATAGCTGCTATATGTGGGAATATATATATATATATATATATGGAAACATTAACCCCTTTGATTCCTCCTCTTGATCATGTACATGGACAACGTAGTGAACAATATTGCTCAAGGCAGCGTTTTATAGCTCATTAATATATCAATATTATCGTGTAATTAAGGGTTTAGCATAGCCTTCTTTGCAAACTTAAAAATAGTCATCAATGAAATTGTCATGTTGGTGCAATTCGAAGAGAGACGAATAAAACAAGTATTAAATGTGGTAGGGTTGATCACGTGCCCAAAGTTTAATACTGACAACATTAAATGTATAGAACTTATGTTATGTCTGTGTCTTTCTGAATTGTACTATATAATTAGAATAAATAATTGTAGAGGATCCTGATCCGTCGCTAAATCATTGTCTTAATAAGATATATCCTTATATATATACTCCTGCATTGATGGAGATACGTACTGCAATGTGCATTAGATATTTTAAAAAGAGGAATCGCTGTAGATCATGAGGACTGATGTGCATAGAACAGGAATTAATCACCAGTTGAATATTATTACTAACGTAAGTAGAATAGCTTTAAAAGAAACCTGGATTTGTTGCCACCCTTTCCTAGATGAGTAGGTGAAATTTGTGACTTTTCTAACAAGGGATTGACCATAGCTACTTCCATTAACTGACCCATTAACCTCACTAACTAATTATGCTATATATATATATATATTTCTGTTACGGGTAGAAGCTGATAGATCGGATCGATGCCGTGACATATTGGTCAAATTATAATAGCGCTGAGTGATTCATGAGCAAGGATCCCTTTGAGTAAGCTCTACTTCGAGCTGTTGTGGAAAATATTGGACCCTGGAAACCGCATAAAGTCAAGACGGTCGTGCTTGTCAAACCAACATTAAAAATCCCAGTATGAAAAACATGCAATCAATTCACAAAAGAGACGCCAAAAGTGAACTACCTAATCCTCCTTCCTTTTTATATAAATTGGTTGAATGATGGATGAAGTTTTCATGCATTATCATGCTTTTTCTATCATTCCTTTTAAAAATCATGCCATGTTGAAATTTAATATTGAGAGATTTATATCCTAAATTAATGCCAATATATAGCACGCTGATTAGGTCTTATGTTATCTTGTTTTTTCCACCTGAATGCAGACTAAACAAATAAAATAATATCTTGATGTGGCCACGTCCTAAGCATAATTTCTTGTGATGAGAAATGGAGCCATGCACAAATTAACAAGGCATAAGGAAAGCTCTGGTCCTTAATTATATGTGAACTAGAAGAAAGTGCTAGTGCCTTTACGGTTTGAATACAAAATAGAATGTTTAGAGACAAAATTTGACATAGATAACGAGTTTGATGTTAAGTTCAAGTGTTTGTGGATTAAATCCCAAAAATTGCTTCATTGCATTGTACGCTTTTTATTTTATTTTGCAAGAGGAGACACGGAATCTATATATATAGTAATAGAGAAAGAAGTACTTCTACCAGCTTATACAGTACTGTAGCACAGTCCCTTGGAAATTACAACAGCCCATGAGCTTTATTTATTAAGCGCGCGGATGATCAAGGGGGGGATTCTGATCCGCAGTCACCATACGAATCGCCCAATTAATGAAGTCAGGGGACAGGCTTTAGGTAGCTCCAAATTAATGAAGCTCAGTCGAACTCCCATAATTAAGCAAATAACTTGATTGAACATACATATTGATCATACCAAATACATGAGTACTCCCCAAAATAATTGCTAGCCCAATTAAGTTTGGGAATCCGAAGACTGAAAACTGTAATATAATTTTGTCGTAATTAATGATCCTCTCGTCCATCGAGAGGAAGGGGAAAGAAATCTATCTACACTCTGTTCACGTTCCGGGGGAGATATCATGCATATATGAGTAATACAGATCCCTAGCGTACAAGAAAAGTGGTACAAGTCGCACTCGATATCTATCGCAAACGTAACTTTGATTAGGAGGCTCTGCAGGTTCAAATTTCGTCCATATCCCCATTTAGTTCCTATCCCCACACACGTCACTATACCAACCAGTTGATTTCATGGGATCCCGGCATGGATTTTGATCGAGATCAAGCATGCTATGAACGTAATTATTTTTAATCCATACGCAATATACAATATTAATACAGGCTACTGGGCGTATATACACTAAAGGTGACACATGCATGGGGCTCATGAGACGGATCTTTTCCTTATACAATCGGATATTGAAATGTAAATGAAAGTTCTCTGATCGTACGAGCTCAAAATGCAGCTTCTATATAAGGAATGACAAAGCAAAAGTACTAAGGCTAGCTAGCTCCTAACGGTTGCTGGGAGTAGTACTAGATCTCTCTCCAATTCAACTGCTTCCTGTCCTGTTAACTTCAAAGGACTTTGGGTGTGGCCTTTATTGCTCTGAAAATGATTATGGTTGCGTGCAGTCTAGAAAGGTTATAAAGTTCTAGGCTGTTAGTGCGAAATATATTCCGTCTATTATCTTCTGCAAGTCACAAAATTCCAAAGTCACGGGTGTTTCCTAACTACTTGGGACCCTGATCTTATCATTGCGAATACGTATACGTCACTTCTTTGACATTAAAGCCATGGTCAACTCTTTCTCTCTCTCCTGCCCGAAGAGTACTGTACAAGTCTCAAAGGCATATTTTCGATAACCAAGAACAAAATAGAGCTTGAAGCCTGATCATCTCCTCGAATGAGAGTTGTTGACTGGCCTAGCTAGCTAGGTTTGATCCTGACTTACCGATAGCATTATAAATGGATTCGAAGATAGAATAAGCTACGTAACGGCGACCATATAACAGCGTACAATTAAAAAAAAAAAAGACGACCATATAACAAGCAGGGATCAAAGGCATAACAAAAAGAAAACCAACTTCTCCCGTATATGAACGTCAAGACTTGATCGGAGCAATAACTCTCGTCTAGCCTACCAATAAAAAGCACTCGCTCGATAAAGAAAAAAGAAAATGGTTTAGGTGCTTTCTCATCTTATCTTCTGTAGTTTTCTTTTTGTTCGTACACATTGTATCCAATAAATAACGCTGGAATTAACTGAATAGCATGGGAAATATCCACTATACTTATTGTCTTTTAACATATTTCAGGAACATTAATATTCTTCGATCTTTTCATAGGAATCAATCCTTTATTTTTTATTTTTGTCTAAGCTTTCGTAGGAGTCAATTACTTCTAAATAAAATGGTATCTCAACTATCTCTTATAAGGTAAAATTGATTAAGACCATAATATTTAAATCCTTACGGAATGTATAAATGAATAGCATTTTTTTACCTTATTTTTCCTTATAAGAGATGTGTTGCATGTATGCGTACAGGACAGATGATAAATCTATTTTTCCTTCTTCTTTTTTTTTTTTAATACCTGGCAGCGTGGTACTTATTTGTTTTACGGGCTAGTTGTGCCCTAGCTAGTTCTCTGATCGGTCGAAAAATGCTCCCCCCAACTTAAGCACTTCTTGATCAACCCATCCATATGTGCGATGCTACTTATCATTCATCAACTACAAGGACCAGGCCTTTCATGGCGAAGAATGATGCATATAATGAAGGTATTATGTGTGTAGATAGTCGTGTACAGCGTAAAGTGGTGGTGCAAGTGCAAACCTTTAACACACATGATCTAAATTAAACTAAGAAATTTTATGGAACAGAAGGTCCTCAAGGAGGAGATCAGGCCAAATAGAAGGGGCAGCACCTCCATAGCTTGAAGTGCTGCAAGCATCGCCAAAATTGTTGATAGAAGTTTCTGTCATGGGCGGAGCCACAGAAGGAGATGGAGTGCTTGAAGATGATGCAAGCCATGGAGAATTGGGAGAGTTTTCCCCTTGGCTGAACACTGTAAACTCGGCAGCTTGCACACTGTTGTCCTGGTTCACCGGAGTTTGATAGGTGCAAGGGATCTGTAAGTCTGGCAAATGGGAGAAAGGGATTGAGTCATGGACTGGTTGAAGGGCGGAAGTTCCAAGAGATGGCGTCGGGGTGTCCAATTGATGTGCACTCAAACCTAAGTTATCTTTGATTGAAGAGAATGAGTTCAATAGGCTAATAGTCTCCATGTCAGAGAAACTGTTTATGCTCTGTGTAGGAGTTCCACTGGACGCTAGAGGTTGGAGGAGATATTGCAGGTATTGAAGCTTAGCCATTTGAGCAGCCTCTGCTTGTAGCCTGACCGCTTGTTCCTCCCATGAGTGGTTGTCCACAAGCTCTTTCAAATTAGCCAGAGCTATAAGATGAGGCAAGCTTGAGAAGATATCAGTTCGAGGCCGGTGGGTCATGGGATCATACCCCATCTGAATAAGCTTTTTCTTAAGATGGGTGTTCCAGAAATTCTTGATTTCATTGTCGGTCCGACCAGGAAGGTGACTTGCGATTGCTGACCATCTTGTAGAATGAAAATACAAAAAGATTAAAAATAAAATAGTAAGACCAAGGATACATGTCAGGAAATATGTACTATATTCCACCAAGGCAAATGGATGTTGGTCAAATTACTTGTTGCCAAGAACGGCATGGAGATTCAGAATTGTTTGTTCTTCTTCTTGGGAAAATTTCCCTCTCTTGATGTCAGGCCTTAGGTAGTTTGTCCATCTCAATCTGCAACTCTTCCCACATCTGTTAAGTCCTGTAAAGAACACAAAGAAGATTAACTTGAGAGATGGAGAAAGAAAGAGACAGACAGACAGACAGACACAGACAGAGAGAGAGAGAGAAGAGAGAGAGAGAGAGAGAGAGAGGTAAAAAAGAGTTAGGGTGGTGTCATGGATCCATACCCGCAAGTTTGGGAAGGGCTCTCCAGCTTCCATGTCCATGTTTCTGGATATATTTGACAAGCTTTTGATCTTCTTCAGGAGTCCAAGGGCCTTTCTTGAGACCACTCTCATCACAACAAGGAGGCCTTCCCATCTTTACCTCCTATCTTTTTAGTCGTCGATCGGCTGCCACCCTCAACTCCAACCTTTCTTTGAGATTAGGCTGCCTCCCTTAAATCCAACCTAAAACCAGCTTTCTATATATACACTCTTTGCTCTTGTCTCCCTGGATTAACAATTCACGGTAATTGGAAGCTGGCTGACGTGTGCTATCTTCCCATTTGCTAGATAATCAACCATTCTTTTTCTCCTTGCAATGACACATGTATCGTTCCTTCTCTCTCCCCAGTACGATTCCCTTTTTAGGATTGACTTCATTTTTTTGTCGTGCACAAGTAGACCCCGATTTTCTGTTTGTCGGGGACCCACAAACATATTGCATCCAAACAGTCCAATCGAGCATGGCAATCTTTTAATTATATATGTTTCTCAGTATTACATGATTCCTTAACTGATTAATTATGATTTAATTATAAGAGAAATGATGAATATTAATATTAATATATACATATATAGAGTAGTACAAGTACTATTAATGATATGATTATTTTTTCTTTTGGCAAATTGCAAAAGGTAGAAAATCTTTATGCATCCACCGATCAATGCACAACCCATTGACATTGTCTAAGTTAAAAAGACAATAACAACAACCAAATCTTTAACAAAAGTCTAACACATACAAAATTCCATACTCAGACAAAACACACTAGCATATATAACCCTAAATATTGGTGACACTACCCAGAACATATGGGATATGCATGCCTAGTAATGAACATGTCCAGCAAATTAATTAACTAATAGACAAATATGAAAGATAAAGAGAGCAGCTTGAAACCCTAGCAATGAAAGCATACTTCATTGCAGTTAACTCGAACCCTCTATGGCTGCAAACCTGCAACAACTCTTGCTGCTATCTCTTACCACAGGAAGACGTACGTAAACACATGAAAAGTAGTGCATATCAAGGCCAAAATTACGTTTGATTAGATGTGCTAGAGTCACAAGAAGCTGAAAGATTATAAAGTATCCAATTGAAGCGGCTTCCTGCAGTCTTGAATGATGCATATATATACGCGCTCGCATTAATCGGCCTCTAACATCTCATTTAATTGTCATAATCGAAATAAATTAAGCACACACGATATGACTTAAGAGATCAAGTGCGTATATATCTATAAATTTCCCTATCTTAGATACTCCATCGAGTACTACTGCTTGATGCAGAGAGGGAGCGGTTCAATTAAGCAAACCACGAATAGATACTATAAATTCAGAAAATCCAATTACTCAATGTTTATCATGATTAACCCCAAAGAGGATAGAACAAACTCATTATAGACCAAAAGTGTGAGGGGCAATCCAGGTATTTCCAGTGCTAATCAATTTATTAATTATGTGAAAGGATTCTACGTCGGAGACAAATTAGGGCTCAAATAGAGTCAACATCACGGAACAGGTGGCACGTCATCGCTGGTATAAAGAGAGACCAACCCATTCCATGCACGCAACATAGGCCCTATTTCGTCACTGATTGCATGGCTCTCACAATCTTTACGTATTTATATAGATCCTGGGTCCTCTTCGTCTTTAGGAAATCTCTTGCCAGCTTAATTACGCTGTAGACGTAGTGCCCACTCTGGAATATTGGGGTTGGCTCCTCCCTAGCTAGCAGTACCTCCCTTTGTTGATATCTACTTACCAATAACATTGTGCCAGATCACGAAGTAGAAGAAAGTTTCCGACACTAATTAGGGTTTCATAATTTGGCTCTGGGAACAGTCAAGGAAGAAAAGAAAGCACTTAAAATGGTTGAAAGTATCTTTTTAACCATCTCTAAACAAGCACCTTTCCCTCTACTTTGTTGAGAAAATGTCGTTGTTAGATCAGCTACCCTAGGAAGGGGCTCAAGTAGTTTTTAAGTTGATCGCCAAGAAGTTGCGGGGTTAATATTTAGGCTTTGTGAACAAAACGAATAGGATTAATTTAGAGCAAAAAGTTTTATAAGTTTGATGCGTAACTCTGGAAGAGAAGTAGAGTAATGCACGAATTTTCCTTTTTCTTCTTTTTAGCCAGAAAGGATAATGAAGGAAACAAAAATAGACTCAAGATGCTTATTTCGTATATATCGATGGTTGAAAAGAGATTGATGCAGGTATATTTATCATATTTTCACTGCTCTTGGACTGGGGATTCCTAATGTATTGGGTCTGATTGCGATTCACAATTTAGAGGGTGAGAATTGCACATCAGCAAGTTCTATCTCGCGCTTTCAGCTTCGTCTTTTTTCGTTCTTCGACAAAATTGGAAGTCAACAAAACCTAATTCAAGCCCTAAGATCAGAAAACGGAAAGTATATATAAAGCATATAGATTCATGGTAGATGATAGTCCGGGCCGGTGACATTGTTCATTTCTGCCATGATCAACTCCTAGGGTTTAGGAATCGAATTTAAGCTGCTTAATCCAACACATACCATACTCATCATGATAAATTTAACAACTTAGCAATCAGAAAACTTCGGTTTTGTCACAAAACTTACGAGGATTAGATGGGGACATGAAAGGATGTGACCCGCATTGACCATCGAGGGTGCTGGTTAGACAAGAAGTTGGTGCAGCAAACACCCCAAATTTCCATCCCGTTTGACACCACAAGACTATCTTCTTTAACGCATGGGAACCTGTCAATGGTATTTGTTGATGCGTTCGTCCTTTCTTCTTTGTCCTGTATGGAGATATTTACGAGACATGAGGGATCATACTACCATTTTTTTTTCTCCCAAGAGGAAGAGAGATTGTTTAAGCATTGATCATGACCAAAATAATGACGGAAGCAATGCTCGTATCACGCAAATTAGTTGCGGCAATGTTTCTGTTTGGTACGACGAAGACAATATTATGAAACTCAAACATCTGCACATAGAAAAACTTATTACTACGCGCTTTAACTCCATTCCAAGTCTGACAGCCATGCATTTTTATTGCAAGATCAGTGTGAGAATATATATGCATTGAGATATTACGTTCCAGTAATTAAAGTTTCATTACCTGATCTATCACGTTTAAATCAAGTCTGTTCTTGCATGAACTAGCTCGAGAGATTAATATTGTACGTGTGCTTGAACAAGTCCAGTTTTGTCAACTCTTGACTTGTTAAATTAACAAGCCTAACGTGCTTAGGTTTACAATTCTTCACTTACTCAATATTATATATATAACATGCATTAATTAAGCTGCTTAATTATGAACCATCTGCATACATACATGTATATTTGCAGTAGGGTTCCATTGTAATTAATTCCCAATCTGTAAATGAATATGCTACAAATGTGTTTATGCAGACTCATTATATACGCATCGGAAAAGGTTAAAAAGATGGCATTTTCGTGCGCATAAACTCAAAATCGAGGGTCCGATTTGTCCCAATCAAACAAAAAAGTCTATGTTCTTTTTCTGGAGCTCTCTCTTTCGAGCATAAGCTCATAGCAAAGCATCACATCAACAACCACAGAGTCAAAGCAACAAGGACGACAAGTGAGAAACCCCATCTTCTCTCCCTCCATATATTTTGCTGTCCTGTCGGCATAAGCTAAAAACTCCTCTAAAATTTAATTCTCAGATTAAGAGTTGAGAGAAAGCATGGATCGAAGACAAAAAACCAAAAAGTTGACATTAAGATTAAAAACTCGATTGCAAACACCTTCTTTACGAAAATCTAGCGACAGATTTGCAAACACATACGTTCATGGACAAAGATTGCTTCTTCAACTAAGGTTCCTTTGTCCGGTGGACCATCTATTCATATCAGAAAAGGAAGCAGGTTAATTTAAAAATAATTTAGAGAGTCTGTGATGTCAGCTTAATATTGTCATATCCATTAGAAAAATCATGGTTGTAGTGTCAGCTAAACAACTGATTTGCTTGCTCAGTTAAGTTTCTACCCAATACATCTAAAACTCGGACTTTCTGTGCTTCCCATGCCACGTATATGGTTTGTGTCTTTCCCTTTCCATGCAGAGGAAAACATCACTCCTTAGTTTATATTATAGCTTCAGCACGTACGTACCCATATCATGTACCCTTTAAACTATTGGCATTTGGCTTTCTTCTGGCGAAGATTAAGAGAAGGCCAGGAATGCAAACATCAGGAAAAACGGGAAATAAATGATTTAAGCATTTTTAATTCTGTCAGTTATTCTTCTTAATTTCTATCTGGACCACACAAAAAAATCAGCTGAGAATGGCCTGGAATGGCTTGAAATGGTAGGGTTTCCTCGTTTCTTTCTTTCTTATCATGGTGACAGTGACAGTCATATTTCTAAGCATCTTCAAGCGCTTGATTAAACAATTTACACACCGTAACCAAGATGCCACCAAAATAGTACTACTATTCATGACAGATAGCTTCCATTACGTCTAGTACACGTGAATCGTATTTGGGATCACACCCCGGCCGATCGAGTACACCAACTTCAACATTTTCAAACTATTAAGAGCCAAACAACCCTAACACAAAGCATAGAAAAAAAGATGTGGGGTCTAGAAAATCCATGCTAATTTCACAAAATCTTTACCGTTTCAATGATAACTAAATGTCAAAAGGTATGTTTACTTTAAAGGTGTTCAAGGCCTTGAACCCCTATTGGCCTTTTACCAATCAACCACACATTATTCTCACCTAATAATAAGCTGCTTACATTACAAGTAAGACTCGCACATATTCTGATTTCTTCTCTAACGACAACAGCGAGTTTGTGTCATTAATTCCAATTTCCAATTAATTATTGCTTCTAGCTTCATAATGAAGTTCCATAATTAATTTTTTACAATAATTAGCTCGTAGTTTTCTCAACCGTTTGTCCAACATCGATCATCATGATGGTGACTAGATTGCCACTGCGTGAAAAATATAACCAATCGCCCATATTATATCATGTGATTCATGATGAATGTTTATATTCATATATAATTAATATAGGATTAACAATTTTAAGTAGTGTTTTAAGTCATTGTTTTAGCAATCAACCACTACATCTTACATATGTTGGCTTAACTTCCATTGGCAGTGACATCACCTCACAGCTAATTAAGGACAGTGAAAGTTAGTGACACTGACAGTTAATGATTTATGTATAAATGTAGGAACACATGATTAGACAAAATACATATATGTGTGTGTGTGTGTAATATCAAGTTACACAAAATACCATATTATTGAGAAAAATTATCTCTTTTGGTCGTATGCATATATATAGCCTAATTGTAGTTTCTATATCATTATCCACCACCAAACGTACATTACGGCCAGCTCGATATGTGACAATATAAGGACTGGCCGGTGATCAGGCACTCTTCCATTTTTGGAGTGAAATAGGTAAAGCTGATATACGGATCGATTGATCAGGTGGTACGTTAGGGTACGTTTAGATTAGATTAGCCACATGGGGTAAGTACTCGATTTGAGTCCTCAAGTCAGAACTATTAATTGCAGCTTAGTGGCTCCTAGGTTTTGAAGTGATCATATGGAAGGAGAAATAGTTGACAAAAGGCTACGTACCTTACTAACTAATGTACAGAGTCTTCTAATACGGTGAATAAATTAAAAAACAAAATCCAATAACCATATATATAGGAGAAAAGTCATTTTGAGCCCTCGAATTACCAAGCAATTTCAAACAATACCTCAAAAACTATCAATCTTGAGATATTATATTAAGCCCTCAAACTTTTACAATCAATCAAATAGACCCTTCCGTCCAAATTTACCATCCAAACTGACGAAATATTGGTCACCCGCACGACACATGACATTTTTTCGATACGATCTGACTAACATACCCATGCTCCAGTCAAGGAAAAAAGTCACTTTAAACCTTCGAACTACCAAGAAAATTTCAAATAGGACTTCAAACTATCAATCTTGACACATTAAGCCCTCTAACTTTTACAATCAATCAAATTGAGCCCTCCGTTCAGATTATCATTTAAATTGACGGAACCTTAATCACACGCGCCACACGTGACGTTGAAATTTTTTGCGAAAATTATGGAAATCCAAAAAAAAAAAAAAAAATCATGCATTGTCTGTAACCATCTCAACACTCTCTTTCCATGATCATACATGGGTGGGTCGTACCATATGAAAAAGTAGTAGGATTCTCCAGCTTATGCGACAAGTATCCGATATTGTTATTGTTAATCGCAGTACCTAATAAAATTGTCTGGGAAAATGATTTAAGGGAAGAAGCATGTCTTTACCGAAAAGATGTATTAATCAAAATGGGCAACATTAAAACACACAACTCCACACAAAAAGAAACATCTCAGCTAGAAAATCTACATCTTCTAAGCTAAAACTGAAAACCTAAACACCTAAAAATTAATAAAACAACAAGAGAGAGACAGAAAAGAAAGAAGACAGACACCAAAAATGTGCATGTGACCAAGGTTCTGTTAGTTTGGACGGTAAATCTGGACGGATGGCTCAATTTGATTGATTATGGAAGTTAGATGGCGTAATGTGTCAAAATTAGTAGTTTGTAGTCTTGTTTGAAATTTTCTTGGTAATTCGAGGGTTCAAAGTGATTTTTTCTTAAGGAGCATATTGGTCAAATCGTATCGAAATAATGTCATGTGCGATGCACGTGACCAAGGTTCCATCAGTTTAGACAGTAAATCTGGACGGATGTCTCAATTTGATCAATTGTGAAAGTTAGAGGGCTTAACGTGTCACGATTGATAGCTAAAGTCCTATTTGAAATTTAGAGAGCTCAAAGTAACTATACCCGCGTGTGTGTGTGTGTATAAAATCAGAATTGGCTATTCAAAGCTGGTACAAACACTGACCAAAGAATAGTAACTTGAAAGAGGTCAGAAGTAGGTGGTAGATGGAGCAACATTGACCATTCAGAAAAGCATGTGTGTGAACGCACGTACTCGGTTTAGGCGCCCTACCTGCAGATTGGCTTACTCTCGTTGTTATTTCTAAATAACAATAATAGTTTTTAGGTATATATATATATATATATATATCTAAACAGAAATCAATCAATTGTTGCATAACTGTATATATATATATACAAAGTTCCATTATAGAACTAACAATCGGCCGGCTGCATACGTACGTCGTCGGCCTCCTATACTATTTTATGCTTGACGTTACGCTTGCATTTGACCTATCGCTATATATGTCTATCTACAAAGAATTAATTTCATTGGCTGATCAGGAAGTAATTACTATGAGATGAACGCAAATGAATTTTATTTGGAAATTACTATATTAAGCAACTACTATGCGGAGGGGATTAGCTAAATTTGAATATATATTGTATATGATTGGTACGCACTTGCTTAAAATGGTAATAGGCGTGATCATGGCTTTGGAGGAATTCTGTATAATATGACGTCGTACATCTTGACAAGTTGTAGATATACTACGTACGCGCGTAATGTGGACTTTCATGCAGTACCCCCCAATGATGTATGCTAGATCATTACGAATCTAGTATGAAGTTCCGCTCATCAAGATCATTGTTGAATAACATATCATATATATATATATATATTAAGCTCTATATATATATATATTCAACATTTTCGAATATTGGAAGCAAATTCTTCCAAAAGTCAGAGATCATTAATTAATGTTCGTAATCAATTAGTTTTAATATACTCTATTCAAACTCCAATTTGACAAATATTTATCACAAGTGTAGCCACAAAAATGATATTATATGTAACTATATATGTACGTAGGACGTCACTAGCGCACGCGTCAAACATATTCAATTCGAGTACTTTGATTAAATTTATTCCACAAATTAGCACAATTGAATAAGAATTCAAACTCCTTTACCAAACACATCTAACTCGTATAAATTTTGTTGTATAATGTTAAGGAAATCAAACCAACATGTACAACTGGTCATGCAATACTTGACCCAGCCCATTTAGTTTTTTTTTCTTCGTATAAAATAAAGGGATCATGGTATCTATTTTTCATCTTCTCACTTAAACCCGAAATTACCGCATGACAAAGAATTAGATCATCTAAAAATTACACGTACAAGACCAAGCAGCCAACCACTAATTAGATCATCTAAAAATTAGCATATATAACTAGAAACATTGTAGCTTTTAAACGTGAATTTTTTAATTTTTTTTATTTATCAGCAGCATTGTTCTGTGCCTTCTTCCTAAAATCTTATATGTTTGGGCTTGTTCTTGTTAATGGGCCAGATTCGAACTCGCATTACTTTCTATCCCAGGGCAGTCAACGTGCATCCCGATCAAAACTAAAAGAAACTCGGAAATTATTATTATCAGATTATTTCACTATCATAATCTCTAACTATATGGATTGGATCCTCATCATGAAAGCCCGTTGGACCCAAGCTTTACCCATGGACCCAATGGCTCAGTTGTGAAAGTCGTGATCTGCGACACAGATGGCCTATCTTAAACCTAACCCAATTTGACTCCTACGAAAGAAGAGAGGCTTATGGGCCAACACTATTACACTTGTTGCGGTCAGAGATAGCCCAAAGCTTTAGATGAGTTGAATCGTTGATACCACACCACCAGGGAATTGTTTTTTTGAGTCGGCATTCAGCAACCCAACACGCTAGCCGACCGCTCCTCTGCCCCTTTTTGCTGGGAGCCACTTTGGTGCTCCTTTTTGCCGGTGCTGGCATGGACGAAACTCTAGGGAATGGAGACTGAGGTGCTCGGACCTCCTCTCCTCCAACGACTGAAACCGAATCATCATTTACGGCAGGTTATAGATGTAAAACGGGTCCGTCGATCCAGATAGATTGTGTAGGGCACCTGGCCCAATTAGTAGTAGACTTTAAGGCCTGTAGATTTATGGCCCTTTGGGCTTGTGGCTTGATGCCCTTTGCACCCTTCTCACCGATGTAATGGGCTTCATCTCCTGTGCTTTGTAACTGGCCCAGAGGCCTGAAAATGCTCAGCATCTCTTGTACTTGCCCCATTATGAAATGAACTCTTAAATTTCGGAGAAATAAAAAACTGCTACCTGCTAACTTGAAGTCTTGAACGAACATGCTAAGAGCATTTCTAGCAGATTATTTAAATTTGGCTCTCTATTTTAACCAAAAAGTACACTTCTCTATTTTAACTATCAACTTTTTAAAAACACCCACAGCAGCTTCTCTATTTTAACCATCTACTTTTACTATTTTATTTAAATATTATTATTCAAATATTTCTTTATTATTTCTCTAACATTTAATATTTTTGAATATTCGTTTTATTGTAACGGTTATATTTTTGAATATTTATATTATCCTAAAAAGGGCGAATTTTTTTTTGTCTTTTCCTAACGCTCGGCATTTTTTAAATTTATTTATCTCAAGATTAGATTTTTTAAAATTTTTCTTATCCTAACTGTCATATTTATAAATACTTGTCTTATTTTAACGATCATATTTTTTAAAATGTATTAAGTTAGTCTTATTTAGTTTAAAATGTATTAAGTTGTCTTTATTTACTAAAATAATTAAGAAAAAGAAAGAAAAAAAAAAATAAGAAAATATTAATTATTTTATTATAGAGAAGTGAACAGTAGTTATCTAAAAATAAAGAACTACTGTTCACATGTTAAAATTTTTAGCTAAAAATTGTTAAAATAGATAAGCTGTTAAAGAGTGTTTTTTTGGCTTTTTTGTTAAATTGGTTCTCTATTCTAACCAAAATGTTAGAATAGAGAACCTACTAGGAATGCTCTAAGCTAGTGTCTAAATGCAGTTCTGGCTAGTGTCTACGAATCTGGTGTTTGGTAAATAATTTGCTCCTTGGGATTACACTTTCTTTTTTTCTTCCCTTTTTTTAAAAAAATAAAAAAGAAAAAAAAATTTGTGGGTAGTCTAGAAATTAATTGGTGGGAGAGCAGGAGTAAGTGAGGCCCCCATTAAAAAAAACTTTCGTTCTAGAGAGACTCCTCCCTCTCTCTAGAACCCCCTCCCCCTTGTCTGAAAAAACCTTCCACCCACTCTCTTGATCTGGCTCTTCTGCCTCTTCTTTCCTCTAGCCACGTTTTTGGTGGCCGGAGTCTGTATTTTTAGCTCTTTTTCTTGGTTTTTTGTTTTCGTTTTGGAGGTTAGATTCTGACCTCTCCGGTAGTCTTCGGTGTGCACGTTCTCCATGGTGAGCTTACTCTCCTTCCGGCGACCAGATCTGATCATGAGAGGCAGAAACTTGCCAACTCATGAGCTCTCACGCGCGCGTGTGGATTTCACGCGTCCGAGCTCTTTTGCCTCACTCATGACTATTTCGAGCATTTTGCGAAGGATTTAACCTGCCCTGCTGTGCTTAGCCCCCCCCCCCCCAGGTGGTTTCTTCTGCCTTGGTT